>JAQFYB010000262.1:0-65031 GCA_034694085.1 Pogonognathellus longicornis
ATTGGGTAATGCCAACTTTATATAAATCTAAAGAGCAGAGGTCGTTCCTGAATGTGCCATTATCGATTTACGGCGTCACTTATAAAAGAGAGATTGAAAGATTTTCTATTAGGTTTTTTTGGGTTTTAGCTTTAAGGTGCTGTTTGTACTGCTCTTGGAGAACGATTTTACTTACAATATAATCAAATCATATAAGTAGATAAATAAAAGTGTAAATATTCTACTACTTATGTGCCTATCTCTGTATGTACATTTATACATGAAAGAGTGTAAACAATGCATTATGAGAAAGACGTCTTCATAAGAAAAACGTCAAACTTTGCTCTGCGACAGAATTCGGTGAAAGTATTCAACCTGGGTTACAATTGAGAAATGCGTTATTAATAAAATGAGAATTCTATATAAACCTATTTATATAAATATAGAATTCTCATTTGCAGCTAAAACAAACAATTACTTGTAAAACAAAGAGTCTCCTATCATTTAGAAGTGTTTATTGTTGTTATAAAGATACCTGTTCAAACAAACCTTATTTAAGTCCTATTGGTTGTTGTTTTACATTTCCTTGAACCCTTTATGCAAACTTTGGAGAATCGTGTATTTAAGAGGAACTTGTTATGTTCAGGTAGCTATACAAAGTAGCTTCGTATGCTGTAAGGGAATCGTTACTTATAAATAATACACGCTATATCTAGTCTCTTTATTTATTTAGACTAAACTCCCTTTAATGAGGCATGAGATTTTCTTTACTTTCATAAACGACAACGAATCTGGAATGGTTGCTTATACACATATATAATAAGATATATTTGTATATAGACATAATATAGAGAATGCTAAAACTATGTTGAAAGAAATGACTACATTATAATATAGTATGCTGGATGAAATCTGGAATAGTTCTTTGCATTATTAAGTTAGTTGGTAAGTGACTATATTTTATATCTGCACTATTTATGCATAAATTATCTCTGCAGTGTATAAATAAACCTGTGACGAAAGAAGAGCAAGGTAGTAATTCGAAATGCCGTTAATGACTAGCGCAGGAAACGTCAGGAGGGAAAGAAAATGAGGAAAATTAGTAAAGAAACAAGGGCTGCTGGATGAAGGCTGTAGCTTGACAATTAGTATTTTATTTATGCGATGGCATTTGAGTTTTGAGTGAGAAGAAAGCATGCAAAGAGAAAGTCGTCTGTGTTAAAGTAAGCCTCTCACTTACCATGTAATAATGCAGGCTTATCTATCTCTCTAGTCAAACAGTCATTTCCCTTCTGCCTTGTCGACGAGAAAGGAAAACAGCCTCAAGATGAGAAATACTTTTCCATGCATGAAAACTTTGTCGATTGCAACTCTACACGTTGTTGGCTACAATGTGCAATTTCATCGCTTCTGCAATGCACTATGCTCTTTTATTCTACTTTGCCATTCTTTACCACTTTTCGTATATTATGCCATGCACCATATCGTCATTTCCTCTCCCAATGCACCATTCTTTCTCTATTTCGACAAGAATCGTCTATTTATAGGAATGCAATGTGCTAAAGTTGTTTTCGCACTTATTTTACAATTTACTTATCGTAGAAAATCAAAGACTATGGCAAAGTATGATATTTTGACAGGGCATTGTTTCGATTTCTGCGCTTTCTTCGTCTTTTTGTATTGTTGTTGAGTTGTTTCTCATCCTAAAATTAATGTTGAGACTTGGGCGTGTGAAATGTTTGGTGTCTGTTGGTTGACGGGGGTATTGGAGGAGGAGATGAAGCTGAAAGACCTCTGGAAACATAAAGTTGTCAATCAAATGAATATAAATAGATGAGATTGCCTTAGTTGCTGAAATCTTGCTGTGACTCTGACAAGAGCCTTAAGGGAAACTAAGTAAAGGGGAAAATGTATTATCGACTGTGTGTTTGCTGCATCATGCTATGTGTCGTGTGTGTTTGCAAAAGCAGTAGAAAAAAACTGACTGAAGGTGACAACCGAAGACAAGACACACAGAATACACTAAAAGAGAGTAGGAGTAGAGATTGGTTGTTTTCTTCGTTCACTTTATTCCTTATAATACACAATCGTTTTTTCTATGTTGTGTTAGTTGTGTATATAGGGTATAGACGAAAGTGTTTGCACATGCCACATTGTGTGTTTGATGTTAAAGTAAAGCCTTATAATATGCATCGTACCAAGAAGGACGCATCCATGGAGTCTATACAAGGTTCAATACCCCGTCTGAAATTCTTGAGACAAATTGATTTTGTGCCACTATTTTTCTGCTAAAATTCCAGAATTTTCCACAAATTTCTCTTTATTATATAGAACTTGCAAAATTGGTAAATACTTTGCAATTTGTATTTTAAAGAAATCAAAAATGGACACAAATGTTACGTTTTTGCAGAAACGCATAATTTTTTTACTGAAATGTCCACATCCAATATGGCAAATTTTGACCAGATATATTTCACTAATTTTAGCAAATCTGCTTGCGAACAAAATCCTAGCTACGTCCTTGTAGTACGTAAGTAGAATATACTAGTGAGAGAATGGAGAGAATATTGTATTGTGTATGTGTGTGCATGAGCTTTGCTGGATGAACTACAGAAATGATGTGAAATGAAAGAAGTGGTTTTATTAGAAGAAATGGGTTGCAAGCCTGAGGAAGGGAAAGAAATGTGAGTTTTGGAAAATAAAGGTGGTTGGAAGTTGAAGGCAGGGATCAGATGAACAAGCGTGTGGATGAAAAGTAATCATGATTTATTTCTTGCGAGGATTGCCCTCCAAGAATATACGAAGGCGCACTTACATTGTTTAGCACTTTTGCGGTCAAATGCGTAGATTATTCGTTGTGATGTGCACTTTCTGAATGCATTCGTCGCTCATCTGTAGTTTACGATTAGATGAATGCTTGACGTTTTGTTATGTTCTGGGTGTGAAGTTCCTTGGCGAGGCTAACACATTCAATATTATGCAGATGAACTTATACTACAACATGACGTATTCAGCTCTTCATGTTCATCCACAGCTTCTCCTCGTAATCTTCGCAATGTAATAAAAAGAGCTTCTTCTCAAATATGAGAGGTAATCCTTAGACGTCTCAATTGACAGGTAGGTAGTTTGTGATAACTTTCTTTTGTACCAGGGATTTCTTTTGACTTCTTCAACCTAAAGTCAGACTACACGAAAACTATTATAGGATTTAACACCACATTTCTCATGTACAATTCCTGAGAAACATTACATTATACCTAAGAACTTACATAGAAACTCTCATCTTTTTTCAACATTAACAATTCCTACTTACGTTTTCATATCCTTGAGCTACAACTTTTTTGCATACTTGTAAGTTCTTATGTAGTAATTTGGGTAACTATTTTATTCTTACATGAAATAATTACTGAAAGTTTTAAGGATTTAGTTCTCCCCAACAAAATAATTTGTTTTCAATCTTTAATGTGAATTTCTTGCATATTTTTGTTCTCCTTTGTGAGTTAAACTAAAAGATGTCTGTACCTACTTTTTTAAGTGATGACTGAAAGTGCATTTTTACTAAATGAAAACACAACATAAAAGTTATAATTTTGTTCATTGTGGTATTGTCGATGTCTACTAAAAAACTGATTTGGTATCATAGTGCTGTTTGTGTAGATAAAGTGGTTGGATTTGAGAAAAGTATAAGAATTAATGCAGAGGAGAATAATAGAGAGAAGATGAAGAGATATGACTTTTGTAAATAGAGGTTTGTGCAATAGCTTCATTTAAAGTCACAGTCACGTTTAGCAGAGTAGCCAAAATGTGTTATCGCTCTTTCGTTGAAACCAGGAATGCCATTTGGGTTTTGTGATAGTCGCTGTTCAATGGTCAGTGCGTGGCGAGTTCTTCGTCGTCTGCTACGCATTTCTCCCACTTTCTACTTCCGTCAGCAGCAGCGTGTCTATATCTTTTAGTATTTTCGTTAACTCTGAGATGTCTTTTTGGAATTTCTGTGCACACTGCACCATCTACTAATTCCAGACTCCCACAAACCTTCCTCCAGTACTTATCCTGTTCTTTCGCGTATTTACAATGTATTATACGTCTTTCCCACAAAGTTAGCTTCCTCTTTGATTTTCTGTGCAGCGAAATTGTGTGTATTCAGTAAAAAGTCTTGTTGCAAAGAGAAATGGTACGTATAAGGTTTGTAAGTCTTGTTAAAGTAGAAAGCACGGTCAGTTGTACTTGTATTACTTTGTGGAATCAAATTCCTTATTACCGTCATCTCATGTGGGATATAACATAAAGACTAAGCTGCTTGAGTACCACCAGTCGTTAACTTTGCCCCTCCAATCTTCTCCTCCTCCTCCTCCTTTCTTCTGATTTAAGCCTGCTCAAGCAAAAAATTGAAATTGGAAACTTTTACAGTATCTACAATATTAATGCTCATTTTCCTTTCTAGTTCTCTTCCCTTATCGTTATTGTAAATTTTTTGGCAATTCCAAATAAATACAATTACCTATATACATTTAATTTGTTGTAGTGGATTACTACGTATTGTACGTATACGATTACTACTTTGGGGATGGACCGTAATAATCCCTTGGCTTTATACAACCTAGTATTCCTATAGGTTATTAAATTTTAATTCAGCTGAATAAATAGTCGAAACTTCGAATTCATATTATATATAGGTACTACTGTACAAAATAATATGTTACATTTTAGAAGTATATCCGTTTTGAATTTGACCGACCCAGTTTATGAATTCATAGTTTGTACTATCCCGAACAGTCTCAAGATTTGAAAGATGAAACAGACATGAATTCTTTATAGGAAAAATATTCGTTTTACAAACATACCAATTTAAATGAAAAGGCTTTTCCACATTGGACATTGTACCAATGTCAAGATAATTTGAAAATACTTATTATTTTGTAAAAATAATTCATGGAGATCAGTGTTCGAAATTTCCTGTTACAATTTTGATTTCAATGTCAATAAAATGTTTCATCAGAATTAATTATTATTGGTTTACAACAATAGATTTCAGGTTTTGCATGCTTTTTTACAATTGATATATCACTGCAAATCATTATAGTTTTTTAACCATTGGTAGGTACTTCATTCCTTTCTAATGCTGTAGGACATCTTTTAAGGTATCAACTTAAGTGAGAGTTAAAATGACCTAATTATTATGTATTATACAATTGCATAACGCATGACTAATTAATAAGGTGTTTCACATCTACCCAACCTCAAAGTGAAATTATGAGCGTTATAATAAAGTGTATAAACTTATTACAACTTTAGCATACATACAGCTGCATTTCTTCTTTGATTTGCTTTCCTAATGGATGCACAAGTTAGTTTTACAGGACGACGATTCGACAAAATAAAGATGGATCGAAAAGGAGCGTAGAAAGTCTTTCAGTTACGAAACATATGACAAGACACGTCTTCCTATTTCGGTATATAGCAAAATTAGATTTTATTGCCAGTCTTCTATTATTATTACTATTTCTATTACTCTTTCCAGTTGCACTCTCCTTGCCGTTTATATCTTGATAGCTCCGCTATAAAAGATTTCATATTAGTAAAAGTAAAAAGAAAAAGCGTCACGACCAACTTGATTCGGCACCATGCAACCCTTACTCAATGTATTGTATGCTTACATCTTCTATGTACACACTGTGACTATAATATACACTAGCATTTCAAAACCAGAAGTGTTTTACTTGTGTATAACAGTACATAACCTATGTGCCTGTATTTCTCTTTGAGAGTAACACGTAAGGGTACTTAGACTTATACATTTATACTTATGATATAAAGAAGGGTACTTTGCCAACAGTGTATCTTCATATCATATCTTCATATGTGTATTTATATAAAATATTGTAGGATGTATATAGAGGAGTATTTTGAGAGTACGTCTACTTGTATCACATGTCCAAATTTTCCTTAGGTTTTGGTAGTGTTCTTTGTGATTGTATGTGAAGGATGAACTTATTGGTGGACTATGGATAGCTATAGGACGAGTATAGAGGAATAGAAGTGTAAACTGAGATGTGATGTGAGGAAGATTGGAGCACAAGTGGAGATAGGGAATGATACGGTTGCATTGAAAGGAAGCCTTATAGAATCAGTATGTTTTGTGCTTTTCTGCGCCAATGCAATGCCAAAGGAGCTCTAAGCAAACTCTTGAATAGCACAATTTTCGATCAGTGGAACCTATTATATAAAAGATAGCTTGCTGGTCGAGCCAGCCTTTTGCTTTCTTCTTCCTTTACTTCCACCTCCTTGCACTACTACACAGTTTCATTATTATTATTATTACTATTATTATATAATATCTTCACTTCCCTCCCTATTTTTGCTTTTCTTTTCTGACGCTACTACTACAACTATTACTACTACGGCTAAAACACACCCGACCAATCACTCATGTTTCTTTATATATCAATCCTGCTTTCTCTTCACTTTCCGCTGTTCCCGTTTCAATGTGACCTGCTACCTTGTGCAAAGGCCAAAGGGTAAATTCAATTGTGATTTGTACATCAATGTATATTGTATAATGTACATATATAGGTATAGGTAATTATATAAGAATGTGTAGTACTACGTGGTGTGTGCCGTGTGCTATGAGTGATATTTAATAGTAGTCTACAAATGCAGCGGTAACATGGAATCCTTGCATTTACGATTTATTTGTAGATATCTACACATTTTGAGCTCAAGTAAGGATACCTCTTATTTTATTACTAATTCATATATTGCAAACTTTTCAATGCTATAATTAGTATATCATTATATCCCTCCATTAATTATGGACTATTGCAATTTGCAATGCCTAAAGGAGTTGTAATTCTTCGTGTTTAATCAATCTTAATATAAAATCCAAAATAAGCTTCAAAAACCTAGATAATTCTTTTGTGAAATTTGTACTGCGCTTTACCCAAATATTATGTAGGTTTACTTTACCTATACAAAAAGTATCTAGGTATATACTACTATTGTTTTCTCTCTATTTAAATCAGTTGTACATACACTGTACCCTACAATGTACAGTCATCATTCATATGGTATCTGATTCTTAAGATGAAGGACTCATCTGAAGTTTACTATTGGTATACTTGTGTAGGTAAACGGAGACACTCGCCTTCATAATGTATAACATAAAAGTTAAAACTACCTATACACTTGAAAGTTGGGTACATTTATACCCTGTGTTAAGCTCATTTGTATTGTCAAAATTATGGTGATGTATTTGCAATTACATTAATGCAATTTCCAATTACATAATAGTGAAAGAAGCCAAATAATGCATTATGAATAAACTTACTAGAAAAGGAAAAAATAGTGATATTTATGCCAACATGTATGAACTACTACAATTACTGTATTAACTACTGTAACTACCCTTGTTATACAAGTTACAGACTAGAAGTGTGTTTCATTCCACGTGTTAACAGAAAGGAAAGTGCACGAGTAGAAAATTTAGGTCCGAGTTATATACAATGCAGTAAATAATAATATGACTACAGTTTATACAGACTTGGTTTATTTACACCATAGCTTATCAAAATTTCCATTACAACATATATTAGTAAACTATACAGTATACCTAATGTAAAGTTTATCAATGCTGCCAGTTTACATACATTTGAGTTGAAGGTGGTATGATTTGATAGTAAATTGGCATGATACTACATATAAGTGTTTGTTGGTAAGGTGCAGAGCTTTGCTTAATATAAGTAGTCAGGACATATATATGTATAGTGTATACATTATTAGTATAAGCTCAAGGATGTGAGTTAAGAAAGTGAATATAATGTATAACTTACATGGACACGGATCGAATAATTTAAGTAGGCATACATTGTGTAATGCGATATTTGATAGGAAGGAAAAGAAGAATGAGAAAGTATTATAGTCACAAGGCAAGGCAAGGTTGCGTTTGAAAATACATAGTGCTGTGTTCCGCGTTGTTTTTCTCATGGAGCAAGTAATGTCTCAAACTGGAAAGCTAAAAGTTATGACCTACTATTGCTATCAGTTAAGTTTAGGTGGCTGGCTTTCATTTCTATAGCAGTGGCGTGTATTTTACGTTATGGTTTTCGATATACGGTCATTCTGCGAGTAGCTGAAGCTTCCTGAAAGGAATGAGAGTAGCTTCCACTACTAGAACATAAATAATAGCCAAAAGAATGGGCAGTTCACCATGCATTGGTAACAATACAGATATACATTATATAAATGTAATACGTAGTTCCTTACTTAAGTACAATATGTCCTGTGTGTGGTGGATATTGAAAATCCATACTGTTTTCTCCTCGCGTGCAGGAATTTTCTATACTGCGTGAACCACTCTTTCAAATATGTCTCAAAATTTCACCGGGACTTTTTTTATTGTGTCAAACTAAAGAATGCACTCACACTGCACGCCTCAATGGCGACGAGAAAGAAAGATTTCCTGCTTGCTTAAGAAAAAAAGTACCTTATAAATTCTCAATACACATCAAATCTTCCTAAAGCGAAAAAAACTCTAATAATAATCATGCGGTTCGCTGTGGGTGACTTAACTACCTTTCTGATGTTCGTCTATGTGCGATTTCTCACCTTAATTCTAAAGGCATGCTTAGTAATGTAATGTTCACAAATAGGTACATACCGTTTTGTGTGTATCAATCTGTTCGGTACATCAAGAAAGCAACGGTCATAATAATAAGCCGTATACAAATAGTGTCAGAAGTGTTGTGCAGTGTGTGTTTTGTGTAAAATGCTATTCTCAATTTAACGGTGCAATGTATCCAGCTGCTTATTCATGTATTTTCGGAAGGTGGGCATGCAGTATACACAATGAGTCTCAATCGAGAAACTCACACAGGAGTCTAAAGTCAATAGTTCATATTGTGGGCTAAGTTACAGTGTGTGGACTTCCCTTTGTGAACCTTGTACCTGCATACAATAAAGCTGTACACAGTCAATAGCCAATAAAATCTTTTGTGTGATGTGCCATGCAAAGGATAGGACGTACTGGAGAGCAAATCATTAATAACACTCAACTATGGCCAATATTCTTTTTACCACACAATCTCCACATTCGTATAAATTCACATGTATCTTTCTAATTCATTTATAGGTGTATGACAACAAAAAGTTAAAATTAAGTCATTAAAATTATCAAAATTGTTCGAAAGTGTATTATACAGTCTTATATGGTCCGTCTTAATTGTAGACCAGCATAGAAGCTCATAAAAAACCCAAAAGCATTTTCTATAACACCATCTACGAACAATTATCCATTTTTGTTTTAAACTCTATTTCATTATCAACTAGGTTGCATTTATTGCGTTTGCAAAATAGAAGCATACACATTGATTTACTAAATTTGCCCAATCACATTTAATTTGTGCCATGCAGTCCATTATGTAAAACTGGTGTCATAACCTTATGCATATTATTCATTTTGTGGTTTTGCTCGTGGAAGTATGCACTTTTATACTTAAATTTGTTTTGCAAATGATATCCATGTGGCATTGCTCAATAAACTGCGCGTTACCTGGAGGGTAAAGGTCGTATTGTATGAAAGTATAGTAGGTATTAATAGTTAGTATGTAATAGTAGTAGAGGTACCAATAGTACAGGAAGAATTTGGCATATATTTAGCAATCTACGGCAGGTTCTTAGAACTGTCCTGCAATAGTAGTATAGTGGCTACACAACATTCACTCACACATTGTGCAGAAACATTGTGAAGTAGCTTTTCAGTATTTCGGATTCGTCTAGGGCTTCACATGTATACGTAATGAAATGGCAGTCGTAGAATACAAAAGTGGAAAAGAAACGTATATTCTTTTTAGAGAACTATATAGTTCTGGAAAATAGCAATATGATACAAAAGGCCTAGTAAAATAAGTCTAGACTAAATTGGAAGAACTATGGTTAAATAGTAATACCACAGTTTGTGCAGTATCCGTTACACATAGTTATAGAAGGTATAATATAATATAATACAAGGTACACTTTAGGAATGGACTATACATCACAGTTGTGTATTATGTATGCGTATAATGTATTATGGGGCAACGAAGAATCCGTGGCACATCCATTTCACAGAATTGTCTTGTAAAAAATATACTGCGAGTGTAATTTCGTGTTTCTCCAGTATAAATACATAGTCTACCTTTTCTTTGCGTACAGTGTGCAGTGTATCATAGCACTTGCCACACTGAATTCAGGAGTTCAACCTCAATATTGCATTCTCAACATTGCTACACATTCCAATGCACTTTTGCCTACTTTTTCAGTTTAGTTTCAATTTTTGTAAATCGTATTCCAGTAACAATAAGAAAAAGAAACGGAATTCTGCTTTGTGCCTTGTATGCACACAGCCACCACCATTTACTTCGTCTTTTGACAGTATATTATGTGGTTTGCAGTACAATGAACAAAGAGATATTCCACCTCATCCACGTTTACTATTTACTGTTTCTACTTTCATTCTCCTAGTTAGCATTTCCTGAGTTGAGTGCGGTTCCTTTATATTTTGCATTATTTCGCAATGTAGAACCACTGCAGTGGTTTGCTCTTCTAACAATAAAACTCTCTTTCCCTTTGCTTATAAATTTTTATTGCAACTTTTAGCAGAATTATATTGTTGCTACACTATATTGGCATTTTGGCATATATTTACAACTTTACTATTCCCTCCTTCCTTTATAAAACCACAAACCACTAGTTCTCTCTAGTAATGAGATCAAGTAATGTCTATAGTAATAAAATCAACATATATTAGTATTAATGTATTTACCAGAACGTACATCCAACTATTTTGTAAAAGGTATTTTTACATAGTTCATATATTATGTACAACACAAAGCTATGCATATAGTTAAGTATCCTTGTTAAAGTGTTTTAATCCATTGTTGTTAAGTATTGGATTCACTAAGACCACAGCTTGTCACTTTCTCCACTGTGTTCTTTCAACTGTATACCAACTATACATAATACTACTTTATAAGAAATATAGTTGAATCATGCCATTGAATTTTGTACTCTGCTCAGGATTGCTGCAGACAAGTCATCCGGCACAGTCGTAGTTTATACTGACTCAACTATTTATACTCTTATTGAGATATAGCAGGAATACTTGGTAGCACACGTAGTTAAAATAGTCGTGCGATGAGACTGCAGATGAAAACCAGTCTGAATTCTATTATGACTTACCTTTGTGCATATGTTTTAAGTACATACGTATGCAACTATAATATACCTACAAGAAGATACGTGTAACATGTATCCTCAATCCTCACATATACTAAAGCGGAACGTGTAAACCGTCATACTATTGGACAATGCAACACATACCATACCTAGGTTTGTATTCGCGAAATAAAGTACCTGCTATACACACGTTTATATTTTTTACGGAAAGAAATGTAGTCTTCAGTCTACATAAGCAGTTGTAAGTAAATACATGTGCATGTACGCCAAGGAACGTGTAGCTATACCTACTCTTCATATTCAGCTGCTTTGTGCTTCAATCGAAATATACGTTGAAAACAAATGGAGACATTAAAGGGAAACTGAATTAAATTTAGGTCTATAATGGAGCATATTGTTCACGCTTGCACGTAAATTGAAAACTATTTATACGAGAAAGAAGTCTGTTGTAATCAGTACTTACTATTGTATTGTACTGCTACTTATATAGGTAATAGGTATATAGTGTATATAGTAAGAAGAGACGCATACATGGTTTCACTTTTACTACTGAAGAATAACAGACAGTTTCAAGTAAAATTTGCAAGTCATATTTTGAGTTATGCACTGCGATACCCTTGACTCGGAAGCTCGAGATGGGAACGAGACAGAATAAAAACACAAACCATTGCATTTGTAGGTTAGAATAGAATTAAAAGCAATAAGAGTGGTCTAGTTCCCATCCCCTTTTGCTGAATTTTGGCACAATTTTTTATAATTGCAAATTTGACTTTGTGGTCTAGGGATTTCAACGAGCTTTATTTACACATATTATGATAGGTAATGCTGTTAAGTTCATTTAGTATAATTTTTTTGCATTGAAATCCCTATAGATGAAAGCGTTGTTTTTTGAAATTGGTAATTGGTGGACCCTCTATTAAGAGGACCAAATTTTGAGATAGCCATAATTTTCCCCGTGTTTGAAAACTTTATAATGTAGAGTGCAGAGTCAATTTTTGAATTTGTTGGTAAATTTTCGACCAAGGAATCAAAACAGTTTGACCAGGACATTTTTGACCTCATGCCATTCTGAAATTGAACATTTTGGTTAAAAACTGTCGTAACACAAATTCGTGGGCAACAAAATGAGCTACCAGCATTTTCAATTTCATTCCTTTCTGTGGAAAAGTTGAATGTCCCGTATCGCACTTCAATAGGCTATGTAGCGCATTTATCACTATAAGAGGATGAATGTGAGCCTTCAGCTTTTATTCTGTACAAGCAGTGCCATTATACTATTACCAGTTCAGTGTCTTACTCTTTTCCCAGCAAGACCAGGTTAGTTCTATATAATAGTGTAACCAGTTGTTTCATATATGCTCCTCTACATGGAAGTTCTACTTTTAAGAATGACAATGTTATAAATGCATATAAGTACATATAGGAGAAGAAGACACACTTTATTATATAATGGATAGAGATAGAAATAGGAGGGAACACTTGGATGGCATGCTCTAGGATGATTATCATCATGAAATGATGCAGATGCAGGAGCTGAGCAACTGAATTCTGATGTGCACGTTCTCCAAGTGAAATCCTCTTCTACCAGTTCTAAGTTGTAGGAAAGAGAAAGAGAGTGGAGGATATATTTTGGTTAGGTAGATTTCGTTATATATAGTGCTACGTGGAAAACAGTCAAAACTCGTTAGTTACATAGAGAAGGTACATAGAAGGTGATGGTAATGTTATACAACATGTAAGTATATGAAATGCATAGAATGTACTTATATGTATGGAGCAGGTATTGGTTTAAATTATATTATTAGCTTAAAGGCTGTGTGTACCTACCTGGCTGGTTAGACACGTATAATATTATTACTACATGTTGGTAGAGGTGAAAGACACAGCTTTTGAGTCTTGAGTTGAGTGTGGGCTTACATAACACAGCCAAAGTGAAATAATAGGCTAGGAAAGGAGATTTGGAGCTTGGTCTTACTTTTACTAGTTTATGCTTAGGTAGGTATACAACAATAGGTAGTGGTGGTTGTAGGTTTGATGCCAGACTAGAAGGAAGCCTTGTATGAGTGTGCTTTGTGCTCTTTCGGTGTTTTCGCCTAGTTTGTGTGTGTGAGGTGATTGTGATAGCGAGCGGAGTGAAACATTCGTTTCATACATACATGTGGCCTGTTTATGGACTCTGGCTATAATAATGCCAACCTTAGGTAAAACATTACAAACACCTTGGACTCTGTCGTGTTTTTCATAATATTCGCATTATTGTTGTAAGACACGCGCTGTACACACGTGTCTTGATGAACATTGCCCAGACTTCTTCTTGTTAGTTGGAGGAGGAAGACGCTTTTACAAGATCGTATAGTGTTGGTGTACGTACGTATACCTAGTCAAGTAAGTCTCTGAGTCTCACCACATGGGCTTTGATGTAAGAATGTGAAAACAAGATTGTGTGGAAATACACTGAGCGAAACCTTAATGCGTTGTAAAAGGCAACCAGAATGTCGTTTTTCTTGGCGGAGTGTGGTTTGTGTGTTGGAGGAGAGCTTTATAGAATGTGGGTTGAATGTGTGCTTCTTGCTTCTTTTAAAAGAAACATTGTTGAGCTCCCCTGCTGAGATTCTACTTACCTGGGGTTATGCAGAAGTAGGTAAATGCAAACCAGAAATAAATATTCATAACACATAATATCCAAGTGTGCTGAACCCAGTTTTAACTGCTTTATTGTATCACTTGTGGCGTTCGTCTAGAGTAGTAATTTCCTTGAGTAATTTATATACCATTTTAAATGGGAAACATTATATTAGTATTACCGCTTTGAGGATTCAACATTGCTAATTTTAATTTAAATGCAAGCGAGGAATTAAGACAGACTTTTCATTTTATTACTGTTAAGTGCATATTATTCACTCTTGTTACACACGGGCTACTGAATTTAATACACGCAAGGAAAAATCATGATATATTTATGTGCAGCTTAGTTTGCGAATTTATTATTACGCCATTTATTCAAGCAGCTAAATGTTGTTTGAGAGTTTTCTACTACACACTACTGTACAGTTGAGATTGGAGATGCTTCTTTTTCCTAAGTAAGTGCAAAGACGATGTATAATGAGCAGCTATATATTTTATAACAAGATATGCTGCAACAACAACCTACGCAAATGGCACACTAATGGGAGTGCGTGGGTTGTTGCTAGTTATGTAGACTTGTTACTAATCAAGTACCTAGTAGGTAGGTATCTAATCTAGGTATTGTTAATATTGTGTTAAGATTCAAGATTCATGCATTTCATCAGTGAACCATTCTCCCGCACATGTTTAGAGTTAGGGATCGCGTGGGAGAAGGCTGTGACACAGCAACTAATGATAGCATCATTTTATCCGAGTACCTATATAAATAGGTAGGTTAGGTACTATAAGTACACAAATTTGATTTTGTATGTCGGTATGTAATATTTGTATCTCTTAGTAGAAAGGATTAATGTGAAATGTGTCTGTTGAATAGGTATAGTATATTTAATAAAAAAGATGCTTATATTAGTAGAAGATACACGCAATTATTTCTTTTAAAGAATGATGGTTCAAGTAGGAAAACAGCTCTGAATGGCTTCACATTGCCGGCAAGTCAAAATATATTTTATCTGTAAAGCAAGCGGGGTCTTTGTATTCTCAAAGGAAATTTTGCAATTAGGATAGGACTAGAACTTGCTTTTCTCAGAAATATGCAGCATGATAGAAATTAACATTAACTGTAAGTCTTACTATGTGCAGACGTCGTATGTACATCGTAAATATTCTACCACAGTAGCAGCAGCAGAGCTCAAGAGCATGTGGTGATAGTTTCCTGGTAAGTGTGTATAGTGTGTATAGTGTGTATATAACATACAATATATTATGGTGGAGTGAAGTGGGCACGCATAGTTTCATCATGTTTGTACAGACATGTGTAAACTAGAACACATTCACGTATGTGAATAGAATGGGCAATGTTATACTAGAGTAATTTGTGTGTCTAGAAGAACATGAATGTGTTCAAGGAATGTGGAATGTAATTCTCAGAGTATTCATGCAGAAGTGAAAGCAGCTATTGCTTGTCCTGTGTTGTGTGTTTGTGTTACTTACATCGTATTATTTACATCAGATACACTTCTCTATTCTCTCCTTGTTTTTGCACAATATCAATGTACAAACTGTGTAGAGTGTGTACCTACACTGTGTACACACCAAAAATTTCTATGCACAATAAACACTCGTATACCTTATATATATTGCAAAATTGTTTATATCTTATTTTAAAAAAGTTGCTCATATTTTACAGAAAAAGTACATAACATTATATACCTACTACATAGCTCAGTGCTTTAGTAGGATGAAGTCGCTTTATGAACAGCCTAGGGCTATATCGACCCCTTGCTTAATAGTATTAGAATAGAAATATAAGTAGTAGAGTTGTTTCTGCCAAGAAAATTACAACTCTCTCTCTAGTCTGCATAAAGTATTAAAGGAATATTATTTGCCTGCATGTAGGTTATATGTATGTATGTTGTCTTTGTGTGAGGAAGCATTATAGGAGTGGTGGCATGAACTGTGTGTCAGTGTGGAGCTAATAATAATAGTAATAACGGGAGTAAGTAGGTGGATAGGTGGGAGAAGTTTTTAAAGTAACGAAATGATGTGTAAGTATACATATTTTATTACTTGCTCACATCGCATCGCACAGACACATTACAAATGTAGTTTTCTCTCCTTGCGAGGCATATAGCAAAAAGAGAAAACGGGTTGTTAACTCTGGTAGGAGTAATATTGCATTCTTAAAGTAGGTATTCTTAAAAAGGGGAAAGAATTCTTAAAGGGTGCTATGTGCAATGTAATTCTATGGTGGTGGTCTTCTTGGCCTGGCGCTCGACTCGGTTAACTGTGTGTGCAGTACTCTTTTTGGTATATGTGTCAAGCCTGTGGAGCCTTAGCCTTTGTGTAAGTACATTTTGTATAAGGGCGGCTATAGACACATCCTAAACAATTGATACCCACGCAGAAACGTGCCGAGATTGCCAACACCAAAGCAAGCACGCAAAGATTCTCCTTAAGCAGTTATCTAATAAATATTCTGCGTGCGCTTGTAGCTAAATCTCTATTCAAAGCTTTAGCACAAACTTAGATTTGGGCTGTATTATGTGCCGAATGGAATGGGAGGAAAAGAAAAGTTGGGGCGCTGAGCGGAAATGAATGATAAAAACACGAGTGAAAAGAGTCAGTTGAAGTATGCGTGAAAGAAGAAGCAGGAGTGAGACTGTGAAACTATACGACGGCTTTTCTGCAGACAGAAACTGCTGATTGTGTTGTGAGCCTTGGCTACTAATGGCAGGGAGTTTCTATTTATTCTACTATGGGTAGTTTTCACAGATAAGACGGGTGTGGAAGATCTTTCTTCATTCATTTATAAATATATGGAATTGCCGTGTATATGTATATTGTATGTGCATGTCTAGGAGTATAGGATGAGCCTCGGGAAATTATATCGCAATGTCTGTGTTGTGTGTGTGTCCATTGTTTGTATCGAGGAGAGAATGCAGAATGTATGAATGATAGTCTGTCTATGCGTAGTTTGTTCAGCCAGGTTAAAAAGGGGAAAAGTTGAATGAAAGTGGAAACGCCTCTGCTTTCCTTTTCATTTCACGGTGAAAACATTTTTTTGATTTGTAGCGAAGTACAGCAACCCATACAACTATTACTGGGTGGGGGTGTGTTCACAAATTCTATTCATTTTATACAGCTAATACTAATGAACAGTTAAAACTGCAGATTCTCTTTTCATACGTACAATAATAAAAACTTCGTAAATATCATTTTAGGTTTTGGGATTTCGTTTGTTTGTGTTTGTTACAAAAATATTTTAATTCATGAGCAATGTTAAAAATCATGATGAATGTTTTGAAACCTTTTTACTATCTCTGTAGATAAATTCTCTGAATTATTTCTCTGATTTTTGAAAAAATTGTGATTTTCATCCCCAAGACATTAATCTGAGTTCTCACACACAGTATTTTCATTAGAGTTTCCATTTGACGACGAAATTGAGAAAATTGACATCCCCCTGCACTAAAATTGCTTTTAGACACGGTTAAGGAAGCATATTAACGTCAACGTTGTCAGTAGTGGTGTGGTGAACCCTTCTGTGAATTCGGAGGACTGGAAATTCCATTCCGTTAGATAAAAAGAAAGACAAACTCAAAGATTGTTGAGGGTGAAAGGAATGTGTTACGACGTGTGTGTGGATGTGGTAGGAGTATAAGAGTATGTAGCGCTAAAGCTTCATCGACTTGTATTTTTGGAAGACAAGGGTGCATTGAAGGAAATCAAAGAAGAAAGTGGCTGGGATCCGAATGTTATTTGTGTGCGTTTTCCTCTCTCACACCGATAAAGAAAGTAAGAAAGGGGAAAGACATTTCATGGCTTGATTTGATTCTTTTGAAATGACGACGACGACTTTGGTGAGTGTTGTGTGTGGTCTAGTTTGAGGCGAGATGGATTGCCCTAAAGTCGCTCAAAAGTCGAGTCGACACTTACTAAAGTAAATCGTACCAGCAATGTGAACTGCTAGAATGTCGGGAAAGTATGTACGTGTACTGTCTTTATTATATCCCTCTAACACACACCACACACACAAACACACTTTTATTCTAAGTCTTGAGCCTTTCCTTACATCTATGTCTATACATTTACGCCTTGTTATACTTCTATAGGGAATTTCGTGTAGCAAGGCAACTGAAAGTCATCGTTGAGATTGAGAGTTAAGTAAAGAGAAAGTTGCATGTATTTGTAGGAGTATAGAACTTTCTGCAGTTTGAAAAGCAAAATGCTGGTTGATAAGTATAAGTACATACAGATAGGTACATGGTGTGTCGTCCTAGTCCTAGCGGTGCCATTGGAACCAAATTGTATGTACCTCAGTGTGACAGTCTCGAGTCGAGAGCTACTTACGTACAGACGTCTACTATTTGTAATGTAGCGTCTTTATTTTACTCACACCGCATGCACATGCCCTTACGCATTCCACGTTTAATGTGTCGTCCTATACCATTACAAGGATATATCTTTATACACAAACACTTTTTATAAACTTTTTGTGTTTGTGCGTAAGATGTATATTTGTTTATATAGATGCAAGATAAATATAAGGCTATTTCTTTTGAATGCGTGTATATGTGTATATAAGAAGACATCCCAAGACGAAACTTGAGCTTTTCTCCTGTGGTAATATCTTTCTACGCACACCTAAACTTTACTACGTCTTTGTATTTCACAAAAGCACAAACGAATCAATTGAATTCAATTCAATAACTGAGCGAACAAACATCCATGTTGGTTTCGTTATGTGCGTAGTCTTTACAGATGGGTGACTGCCAAGTTTTTCTAAAGGTGAAAGTGATATTACTAAACTTGGTAGTAAAATAAGACAAAATACAAACACATATATCGTGTGTTTTCGTGTAGCGTAGAGTATAATATTTATATTATATATATAGTAGCTCACGCAAGTTCTTTTTATGTTGTTCATATTAAAGTTACTTTACTTTCTGGTGGCGGTGGAGAGGTTGTTGATGTAATGTTCTACACTACAGTAAAGTTAAAAGTAATACATGAAGCGATTTCATTCAGCTGTGACTTGCGGTTTACAACAATCTCACCAAAGTAGTTTCCATTTCCTAGTCGTGTGCACTGATACTAAAAGATCGTAGATGACTTTGATACGCAAAAAGTCAAAAGTTCTACACCGTATTTTTCACTAAGTGCTATATATAAACTTTATACTAAATATATTAGAGAGTTGCCTTGTTATTTTTCTTAAATGAGACGCGTTTTGTAGCGATGCGTATTTGATGTAATAGGATTACCTACTCACTCAATTGATGTAAAATATTGTCTCCCTTGCTTTTCTTATAAGAAAACAAACATCCATTCAGAACTACACATTTAGCTTATTGAAGACTGTCATAAAAATAAAGTATCAGTTGGGCAAATATTTGCTTCAAGAATCATTGCACTCGGAACTAAAATGTTCTGCTCATATATAGTTACATAGGAACAAATTTAGGTACAAAAAGTATCAATAAGATTGTATAACAATTCCTGTTTCGGTTCTAGTGAATTTGAATTGAGTATTTGTATGTAGATGTGTATATTATTATTCTCGAGTCAAATAGAAGACGTATGATATTACGCAACAAGTATTTTTCTGTTTTCCTTCAATTTCTTATAGCTTTATGTCTATAATCTTTGCTACTACATGTGCTAGTGGTGTATGGTAATACTAGTACAGGCAATATAATATTAGTTTACGATACGTGCTATTTTATTGACTATAATGTTTGCTTTGCACTAGATATCTATCTGCATGAAGTATATATTTACAATGGGACACGTATATAAATGATTGATAAGAGAAACGCTTTCAAGCTTGACGAATATAATCTCATTAGTTTGAAATTATGCCTTTTGGTACATTGTTGATAATATTTGTGGGTTATGATTATGATGTATTACAGTTAAACCTCTGGAGGTTTCTTTACTTGGAAGCAATCAACCCATGTCTGCTCGACTAGAGATGGAAATCGTTTGTCAAAGTGTCGGGTCGCGGCCTTCTGCAGCAATCACTTGGTACAAAGACGGCCAGCATCTCAAATCCAGCCGAGACGAGGTTAATCATCTTTATGATTTTCAAAACTGTATTTGTTCTTTACGTGAACTACTTACCCGCTTCCGAACTACTCCTATAATTCCACTATGTTCTTTTGTATACAAAATCTCAAATATGTATAGACTTCCTTATCGTCTAATATTCAATTTATACATATAGGAATAGGACACGCATACTATTCCATGTATAGCAGGTATGTGGAAAATAAACAAGATATGTATGAATTAAAGAGCATTTGTTTTCTGTGTAGACAGACATTTAGTTCACGTGAATGTCTTCATATTAAAAGTAATGAGATTTGCCTGGGTTTATATGCGCAGATCTGAAATAAATGAAAATGTAGACTTGACAGTCTCAATACTCCAAGCCTTTGTGTACATATTACGTAAGACACATGAGTACTCGCCCGTAAAATATTCCCTTCTTTGTTTACATACATAGAGTCAATGTTTATTTTGAATTTGATATCTCACTTTTTTATTACGTAGCATGTACCTATTTACTTTCCTTTCCGGCAAACCGGGCTGCTGTAATCCCAAATAAAAGCCAAATCAAATTACCTTATTTCTTCTGTACGAAGTATGTAAATTGTTTCTTGACTCGTCAGTTTTTATATAGACCGTGATTTGTGTGTTATAAACATTTTTCGTGTCTTTAAAAACTTCAGTTCACTTGAAATTCTCGTTGAATCATATGTAGGTAAAATAAATACGGCCAGTTGTGTGTACATAGTAGGGTTGCAAACGTTGATTTACTAATAAATGAATAACGTTCGTTGTAATTTCTGGGTACACATTTATTTTTTGATAGCACAATACTTGTTAGTAGAGCATGGCTCATTACCGTAATTATCATAGGAGTTAAACTAGAAATCTAGGTCTACACGGTAGCTGCGAAGCTATTGACACAGGAAATTGGGAAATTTGCATGTTATTCTGTATTGCAAATATTATTTAATGAGCACACAATTCAAACATGCGAAAGCTACGTAAACCCCATTTGGCTTTTGTAGTAAGTTAAACAAAGGCTGGTGTGAGTTTTGGGTTAGGTTAGTGAGTGAGTGAGCCAACTCTGATTGTAAGCGAACAAATAAACCAGAGTGACAGGCTAGTCTCACTACAGACATCACTACTGGTCGAAATTAAAGATTTCATACACCGTTAGGTATTATCCCTCCTACTACAACACACCGTGGGCAATGTTTGACTTTCTCTGTGTATACAGTCTCTATACATACATACCTGGAATATATAGAATAGATATTACATGGTTTATGTAGTTTTATACGCAATACACTTACATATATTTTTAGATACAATATATTAGAATATAGTGGTGTATAGTGCAATATTGGTGTGTACAGTTATGTGTGTAGCGTGTATAGGTATTCTAATAAAGATAATAATATTTGTTTTCTGTTTGGTTGAATGGAGAGCAGGTGTCACCCACCGGGAACATCTCGACGTCCGTACTGAAATTGACCCCACGAGTTGATGACCTGGGAAAATCCTTGGTATGCCGTGCAGCAAATCCACGCTTGGATGGAAGTGCTCTCGAAGACTCTTGGAAATTGGTCGTATTCTGTCAGTACCCTTTTGATCGATTTTTCTTTCATACTTTTACTATATATCTTTCTCCAGTTGCTTTTTCCCACTTTCTCCCATAATATCATACTGCTAATATTTTTCGAATTCGTTTGTTTATTTATTTAGCATTGTAACAATCGTTTTCAAAAATTTCATAATATTTATGACGTAAATCATTTTAAATTGAATAATACAATTTTTTCCTTACATTAATGTTATTTAAGCGAGACTAAAGAGAAAGTTTTTCTCCGTTTGTAATGTGATATTAAATATTTTTCTGTGTGATGTATGATGGGAATGCAATGGGAAATGGATATGGTCAAACATAACAATATAATATTACAGTGTGTGTAGAAAAGTGTGATATAAAAATATCATGTATATGTGTTGTGTAATATAAGAGTATTATTATGTGTGTAGCGTTTGTACATCAGAAACTCACATAGATCTTCTTTTTTGGTATATGATTCATTCGACTTAATATTTTTTCTTTTTCTTTGGAACACTTGAATGGTTTTTGTTGGATGACAGAAAAGTATGATATTATTATGTAGATATGTGTGCTTTATAAGTTGGGTGAAACATACGGAGCGAGAGTTGGAGTATGTTTCAGGAGATATTAAGCAAGTGTTAGGTACTACAATGTAGAAACCTATCCATCATTTTCATGCCGTCACCTCTAACCATTTCTCAATGCGAGGATGAGTGCGTTTCCCTAATACTTTCTCACATTCACAACGCATCCATAACATCATCTTCATCGCTTCATTGCATTCACATCCACATTCAACTCCATAGCATATTGACTGGCAAGAACTGACAGTTTTTTCTTAAGTAACCTTTTGCTCCAACTCAAAATCTCCTAACTCTAACGTGACTCTCATTCACGTCTGTCTTACAAACTCAACCAGAGTTCAACTTCACTGAGTTTTCACCGACGAGTAGGCAATAACCAATGCTAAAAATACTCTATTAGAATCTTTTCACCGTAAATTCTTCCTCTTCAACACTAACACACACTCCTCAACCATTTGTACATATACCTATGTAATCTATGAGTGTATTTATTAGTATATGCTGTCGCTCCGTGTATAGTAGGCGATGAGATTAGAGCTCACTTAAGAGTCTCTCTTCGAATTTAGCGTGTAGTTGATAGGTCGCATTAAAATGAACCCAGATATTCAAAGAAATATATAAGTAATACACCTATACTATACAATACAATACGCAACCATTCAGTCATATACACTCTACATCTGAGATACAGACAAAAAGAAATAATACGCTTTCCGAGTCAGATGGCAAAATCTTTTCAAGTCAATCTGTGTTACTATACGTGTCTGGATAAAGATGCTACCTAAAAAATAAAAATAAAAATCAGATACGACAAAGTCAAAGAAATCTAAAGGAAATATCAAAAAGGAAAATGTCAACTTCGACATTCTCTCGGGTTCTGTCGGTTGCTGAATTCTAAAATCAAATTAAAAAGGCGAGAAAAGCCTGGAAAAAGGAACAGATATATTTTTATTAATAGAAAATCCTGGAAACTTCTAAATCGAAACTTACGGAGTATTACATTTCTCTAAAAATCAAAATCTTACTTACTACACTCATACTACCTATACCTACACAAATATTATACCTTTGCAGTTTGAACTACTACAGTAAAGCTGTATTAAGCCACATTAATGAATTGCCTGTAATAAAAGCGGATTTCACTAAAAGCGAAGCGTGCTAGTGTTGTGTAAAGGAAATGCGTTTGTATTTATAATCAAATTATTGTTACGACACCATGGAGTCAGTTCTAAAGCTAGTGGTAGCAATGATATTTAAATTGAACAAGAAATAAAGGTGACTGTATCTGAAAGGGTAACTTTCAACACTTTCTCCACACAGACACATAAATATACGTATAAATATATAGGTATATAATATACCACAGTATAATGTTAACTTAGGTATCTCTATGTGTAATCAAGAGTTCATAATCAAGACGGTAATGATGGTAGGATACACAGCCATAAGTTGGTTTGATTTGCCTCTTGAGACAAAAGTGAAGTCGTAATCTTCCTCCCCCACACCGTAGAAAGTGGAAATGTTGGCTTAGACAGCAATAAAATTACATACATGAGTAGAATCATAGATGAATGGGGTTTTAATTGTGTCTAATGCTCCGACGAGGTTTATGATGCAGAAGCCCTCGTAATTCTGCTCTGACACAATGAGTGAGAACACACGTACAAACCCAAAGTTCCCCCACGGTACACCTGCAGGGAACTTACAAATATGATATCATCTCCTTTGCTCAATCATCATTAAGTGTAGTGTGTGGTTGTGTATCTGTGTGTGAGCTGTGTACATTGTACAATTCTACCAAGCCTATCTCCTTGGAATCAACCAGCTTTCTTCGTCTTCTTCTTCCTCCAACTCATCACAAGAATACTATATGATATGACACGAACTACTTGTGAAGTTCCCATACATGGAGCAATCATAAATGGAGATGGGAAGAGGAAAAGAGAAGAAGATTCAAGTGTAGTTTACCAAGGAAAAAGAAAAAAGTAGGTGCACACTATCTGTACATTATACACAAACACACCCACTACACTACCAATACATATACTCCACTTTACTCAAGCACTACTACTGTAGTGATATTAGTATACAAGGAAACAATGGAAGTGTACAGGAGAATGAATTTATAGTTGTATGTAGTGTATGTGTATATTTTGATATAGGTAGTTGTAGTTATAGTTAGTATGTGGCTATGTGGTAGTGATACTCTTCTTTTATTCTGTGTACCCCAGGGATACGACTGAAAGTGAAAAAAATGAAGTGTGGGCTGGTTTGAGTGATCTGGAGAAAGTAAAAGTTGTTCTGAGAATTCATGAGAGCCTCAAGGAGTCACAGAATCATTGGGGAGGAGGAGGAGGAGAGTGTATTTTGTATGGACCTGTATGTTGTAGTATTGTACAACTACGTTGTTCTTTTTTCTACTATAGCTTTAACACTGAGCTGATCCATCCTGAATACTACAACTTTTTACTATGTTTGGTGAATAAGAGTTGTAGTGTGTATTGTATGTGTAGTGTAGTGTAGTGTAGTGCAGAAGGAGTATTTATATATAGTAGGTAGAGGAGTAATAGTCCCATTCATTCCAGAGGTTGTTTTGTTTGGTGTTGTGTTAAGAATAAGGGGAACACACTCAGAAGAAGACTGTTATAGAATAAAGCGGAAGTGGCAAACTAAAGAAAATAGTATTTACTGTCTTTTTGTAGTGTATAGTTTGTATGTGGTGGTACTGGGGAGTGTATTAGAGGAGAAAGAAAGTCCCGATGCAGAAAAAGTAGACGGATAGGTATTTTGTGTAGTTGCAGTTACTTACTTACTTGTACGTTATTTGGTTGTTGGGCCTTTGGGTTACTTTTTCTCTTTTTTCGAGGAGAATTTCTTTGCGAGAGATCTCTTCAGATATTATTTTCCACGCCATAAATCAGGAGCAGACAAAAGTGAAGTTTATTTGTCTGAAAGGCTCTTCTGAATGTGTCATTTTATGTACTTCTTCTTTTCTGCTGTTTTCCTGGTCAGAACAGTCCTATGCAGACATAACATAACATAAGCTATCATCATATCATATCACATATCACATTCCTTAACGAATCATTACTCCATATAATGGAGAAAATACTAGTACGCACACATGTTTTATTATATTATGTACTATATACGATACAAATATATACACATCTTGTTTACTTATCACTTATACTAGTTAGGTTTTGTGAAGATAGCAAAATGTGCAATGACGATATTGTGTAGGCAGACACTGAGATTGCTAGAAATGTTGGAAAAAGTATTTGCAGTGTATGACAACATATTGCATCACATTTGCTGACAAGGAATGAATGAAATTGCATCATGCCACCATTACATCCTGCATCCTTGCTCTGCTCCAGTTATTTTCCTGTTGTCACTACACCATTGTACATAAGTTGTTGGTAATATTCCTTTCTCAAGTCAATAAAATGTGTGCGTGAGTGTGTACTATGATTTGTATAAATATAAACCTATAAACATAATATACACTGTACATGCTTCCTTAATAACAATAACACACGATATACTATTTGGAGTTTTCCTTGCTAAACTACATAGTAGAATTCACTTATACGCATTATATGGTACAGTAAGTGTAACAATAACCAAAGCAGTATTCATCATCACCCACCACAGACAGAGATGTACATACAGATATACACAGAGATACACACGACATCTTATAGCATTGTGCATTAGTATTATCAGAGTAACTGATACGCGACGCTCTTCTTCTTCTTCCTCTCCACCTCCTTCTCCTCCTCAAGCAATCCTTCAGATTCAGACTCGCTACTTTCTCTAAAAATGTTTCCGGCTTTGTGAAAATCTCTTTTTGAAATTATCTTGCCACAAAAAGTCTCTTTGTACTTGTCGTACTCTCAGTGGGAGATTGGAGAGGAAAATATACATGACTTTTCACTATACTATGTATATAGGTACATCTACTTTCTATATAGACACACACTAAAGCTTACTTCACATTACACATAAGTTTAGTGAATCTTGTAGCACTATTATATACCTACATTAGACAAGAAGCTATCTTTCTTGTTATATCAGTATATTCCTTGCATAGAGAGAGTTACAGATAAATAATACAAAAGTTACTTCTATAAGAAATGAGTGAGAGTGTACGGGTAGTTTCCAAGAAGACTCCTATGTATACTACTGCTACTAACACTTGTCTAGTTATTACTTTGGATTTATCCAGCACTCTTGTATACACTAGGAGTTTAAGTGTGTGGTGAGTGGTATACACTGTGTATATACAGTGGAGAATGTAGAAGGTGGTTATAGTTATATTTGTATGAGAACGGGGAGAATGCGAATGAGAGAGTTTGATAAGAGTGGAGAAAACTGTCTTGATGATGCAAGGTGCAAAAACTTTCTTTGCTTGCGTTGCAGATGCACTGAAATGTCTGGTACTCAAAGGGAAAGTTTAGTTTCGTACAAACTACACAGGAATGAGAGTCCTGTGTGTGTAAGAAGCTACTTTGGAAGTGCATTGTAGAGCTACAGCTACTAGAAGTTCACAGGTTTGGTTTTAGGTTCTTCTTGGTGGGATGATGGTAGAGTAGGGTTATGTTGGTTCAGTGAAGACGTGACTGACACAGGGCATCCTTATGTACTTCCTATGTAGTTTGTAGTACAGTGTGACTCTAGACAAGGTTTTAAGGTCGGCAGTTCGTGCCACCAACTGCTAACTCCAGAGAGATGCAGATGGTATCTATTTAAAATATTAAAAATGTATTTCCAACCTCTTCGTATAATCCGAGAGTGCACATTACAGCTTTTGTCTAACTTTCCTCCTTTTAAGCTTTACTACCGCTGAAGCACAGCAATGAGTGACTTCAACCGTTAAATTCATATACTTTACATCTTAGTTTCTAAATCCATGATGCACATATATCGCATAGGGGTACATTTTAGCTATCTCTCTTATATGCATGGAATTTAAGGAACGTAGTAAGTATATGGGAAAGTTAATGAATGTACATTATGTATGCGCACCCTTATCTTTTGATTTTCTGGGTGCTATTTGAACATTTTGCTTAAAATATGTTTTATAGCCTACATTTACTATGAGATATAGCTATATATTTATTAGATATATGCAGTAGACTCATTTTCATAAAACTTCTTGCAAGGCATATTTTTATATGGTGGGTTATAGTTGTTAGTGAAAGCTATAATATATTTTAGAGTTTGTGGTTGTGTTGTGATGCACTGCATTGCACTCTGATATTATAGGCGGTATGAGTGTAGTAAAGTAGGAGAATATATTGGTTGTATTCACATACGGGTGCACAAATAGGTTAAAGTGGTGTTGGGATTGCGGCGGAACACTTTCTACATCACAATTGGCTCACAGTAGTTGTAATTTGTCTTAAAAGCGTCGGCGTATGCGATTTAAAATGGAGAAATGTATTTTTGTGCTGGCATTTCCTCTCGTGTGTCTTATTTAAAATTCTACAAACATCATAGACCTGAAAAGAAATCTGTGTAAGCTAATCCTACCTTGTATTACGTGAGCTTGGAAAATCCATCTTTATTACAAATGCTACCATCAACTTACTAAAACATACATACCTACCATAAAGTATTATATTGTTGTTGACCATGACCTGTGTATATGCTATTTTATTATGTCATGTCAGGTCGGAATAAAAACTAACCCACCAGCAGCCCATCACAAACTGTACAAGATACAATCTGTTGAAATGTTTTTTTGATGATTTGCAGTTGTGCCCATCCTGAATCTGGCGTTGGGCTCCAATCTTGATCCTCAGAATATTAAGGAAGGAGGAGACGTGTACTTTGAATGCAAGATTCGTGCTAATCCATGGGTCTACAAAGTCGTTTGGCTGCACAATGTAAGTCTTCCTATATATAGACACGTATAATATTATATTATAGGTACATGTACACTTATTGTTAGTCACAAACGTCTATAGTGATAAACTCACTTCCTTTTCGCAATATAGTTAAGTTACCAAGTTGTAATACCGGAATTCTACAAAGGATGCTGCTGTTACTTGTATTGATATTGCGAAATCACCATTTATGCAAATGTGGACATTGTTGGTTGGAGGATTCCTACACTCAGCACTCACAGCACATCACAAAGTCATTTTATACAAATAAAGATTGCAGATAGGCCAAGAGAATTTGCTGTGCTGCGATTTTCAAACAAATGTGTACATCTTTTATTTGAATGCGTAATACAAGTCTGGCACTAGTAATTTCCCATGTTTGTCTACCTATTACCTTAAGCGATTTTCTCTTTATATATTATGTTATACTATGTAGGTACTAGTAGGTAGGTACTTGCTCGACACAACATCAACATCAACATGTACATATATACTTAGTATTACATATTATATAGATATCCCTATTGCATACCTATGTATACACTTTAGCATCATCCATAATACATACACATAGCTTTTGTTGAACATAGAAAACGTCTATTTCACTTATCTCATAAAATTTCTTTGTGAATGCTCCAAGATTGATCGAACAAATGTAGGGCATATTTTACTGCTATTATTGCTACAAATCCTCCGAGGTTTATAATATTAATATATTACTTATACTCGCTTCAGCATTATACTGTAGGTAGAACTACAATAAGCATATTGATATATTTTAGAGACCCATACTTCCTTGAATATCGGAAGTTGATGCAAAATTGCATGTTCCAAGATAATCAATAAATATTTGCTTTTTGGTGTATTCAGAGAGAACACCTCAACACAGATTCAAAGTGAAAGGAAACATTTGCAATTTTTTCTACAGAGACTGTATATATCTGTTTATAGGTTCAAACAGATGTTATGTACTCACAAAACATAATGCATCCATTTTGCGTGATATTGTACTTTCCTTTTTACAATATTATTGTGTGTAGTTATATGCATGCATAGAGTAGGTTCTTATATACATATATTTATATATAGTGTACGTACAAAGGGATACTGAAATAAGTTTTATAGTATTAGAATGTATTGTGCGAGAGTTGTTAATATTTATGTACCTCTCACCCACCTTAGCTGAAGTCGGAGTATAATACAGCTGAGGCAAGGTAAAGTGCATGAAGCAATCTGCTATAATAGGAAATTGAAAATCTAATTTAGAAAATGTTCTGAGAGTACATCGTTGGTCCTCATAGAAAATTTATTGTACGTGACTGAAGGGAGATGAATCAAAATCTGATTTGATGTTGTCATAGGTAGCTTATTGTAGCGCATAGTTGTGCTGAGGTATTTCTTAAGTGTGCTCGAGATATTATTATTCAGAGTGTTGTAAAGTTCAATGCCAAAGAAGACTAGGGCTGTTAGAAAGAAGAGTTGCAAGTGAGATTGGTGGTGGGCTACAGGCGTTGTGCAACGCAACGTTTTGTCTGCAAGTATGTCAGTCTCTGTCCTCATGCATCATTTCCCCAACACTAAAGTTCCTTATAAAGCCATTCATCTTAATAAGTCAGCGCGTTGCTTTGAATGAAACTGTGCTGAAACAACCGCAGTCAAAGCTCCGCTAAATCTTTCCTATTTAACTTGTTCATGACAAGCAAAGTTCATCGTTGTTTGAAGCATTAGAAATAAATGCCCAGGCTTTCGCAATTCGCAGC
Organism: Pogonognathellus longicornis; assembly: GCA_034694085.1. Classification (NCBI taxonomy): domain Eukaryota; kingdom Metazoa; phylum Arthropoda; class Collembola; order Entomobryomorpha; family Tomoceridae; genus Pogonognathellus; species Pogonognathellus longicornis. Next base: position 29,699 of record JAQFYB010000262.1, read on the forward strand.
ACAAGGACACAAGTCTCCAAACCAACCCACTCACTCCGTGTACACTCGCCCCTTATCTTTCTGCTTTGATTGCCTTAGCACAGCTATAATCGCCAGGCTTAGCACTCTAGGAGTCAGCCAAGGTGCACTAATTCTCTCGACAAATACCTTTTATTGCCCAAATACCTTTTCAACGCGTATTATCTCACCCTTATCCTTCTCAAAGATAAGATACACACTTTTCCATTTTAAGATCCACTGCCCAGATATAATAATAAAATGCTATACCTGCTTCATATAAAACAACAACCTTCTTTCCCCATTATATTCATTTTGTACAAAACAATCCTGTTTACATACTTTGAAATTTCGACTGAAATATATACAGATTACGAATGAATAATAACGACACATCTGGAATGCAGTAAATCAAGATTTTAGTTATATTAAGCTCAATTTTATTATGGACTGTATACAAATCGAGAGATTGGAGGCAGGTTGAGAAATAAAATGCAACATCAGCCTATGTTTAAACATTAAAAGAACACACCTAAGTACGAAACAAAATTATGTATCACTACATGATACTTTTTACTTATACAATACGCTAAATATTTTCTTTGTGTTCATAAATACATGAGAGTATTTTGATTATTTTCTTCGCATAAAGCAAAAAATATGTTAAAAATATGACATTTTGGCAAATGTTCAATACGCTCCATTTTCGGTTGGTTATCTGTTAAGATAGTTATTTGGATAATTCAATGCTTTTATTTATACAATTGATGTCACCCCAGTAAATCATATGAATAAAATTAAACCAAAAACAAGTAGGACCCTCAGTGATATGCAACACATTGTGTTTTTTAAGTGTTCTGTTTCTTACCTACCTTTTTAGTGGCAATAAATTCTAGTCATTTCGGGTTTATTAAGTGCAGCCTTGATTTAACACTTTCGTTGATTGAGTGAAAGAGGACATTCTAGAATTTGCGTGTGACTTAGTAAGTGAATTGAGTTGTAGCTTTAATTTTTTATCAGCTTTTCTGCGTTTCTCACTTTGTCGCTGAAAACAAAGCTTTTAAATCAGAAATGAGCATGAGACATCGTAAAATTTAAAAAGTAAACTAGGTGCCTACTATATAGGTTTGTAGACTTTCAAATAAGTAATATCCTGAAGAAATAACAAACCCATTTTAAATACTATTGAAACTATATGTCTAATATAATACGGTTATTATGTAGGGAGCAAGTCGTATGAGTATAGTAAGTGCAGGAAACCACACATTGAGTTCATAGCTGTTAAATACAGTGAGTCAATAAGAATGAGAATAAGAGTGGCATTATAGGAGCGAAAGAGAGAGCAAGGGCAAATCTGTTCACTTAAAGTAATACTTTCTCACGGTAGTCATTATCGTTGATATTTATCATGGCAGGTACTCGAAATCCTTGTGTACTGCTCCCACTATGCCTTATCTCTCTATGTGCACAATACAAATAGTGACATAGTGTGTGAGTATCTAGCACCTAATATTTTCCTATATTTCACCCTTACTGCCAAATTCCTGCACTTATAGTTTATTCCACACAATTCTCTGCCTTCACGGCTCCTACAGATCGTTCTACTACAAAATTAGTAGCTAACCTACCAAATACACATTAAGTTTCTACAGATGCTTGGCGTATATCAAAATATATATCAAATCCAACCCCACTTTCTCTATACCCTACTGCCTATACCTCTCCTATATGTTTACATATATTTTATAGTTATACTATTGAAGCCATTACCTTCATTTCATGCATTATCTTTGCTATGTCCATACTAAATATATAGGTGTATGCATTTATGTCAGGAAAATCGAAAATGTTCTATACACACTTATAAACACCAGCTGAGACTGACAGGCTGAATTTCGGCGTGCTTTTTCTCTACACAGGGGAAAACTAGGACTGAGACTTTAAGAATTAGATTCAAGTAGGTAGTTGTTGTAGTAGAACAAAAATATATGTAGGTGGTATAGAAATAATATATGTGTGTGTAAAAGGTGCAACGGTGTGTTATGGTACGTGGTGCTAGTCTAAAATCTAGCAGCCATCCTCTTAAGTGTATATTTGACATGGTTGATAAAAGCGGAGGTTAGTATTGTAGAGAAAAGCAGAGCAAAGTACTATACTATACAATACACAGTATAGTAGCGTAAACATAACATGAATTGAAGTTCTGTGTTGTTTTGCGTGTTGGTATGAAATGACCATGATTTCCAACAGGAACATGCCGACTCACCGAGTTATTTTCAAGTGCTTTGGCTTTTTGTTATGGTTAGTTTTGACTTTAGCTGTGGTTCAGCCGTACAGTGTAGTGTGTATAAGTATAAGTATATGTACGTCTCTATTCCATAGTATACATATATGTTGGATTGGTTAAGTTGGTTTTTGGTTCGCTTGGTTGATTTCTCACTGTGTTTGTGTGTAAGTTGAGTGTGCAGCATAGCATGGACATCGTTATGTTATAATATGGGCAATGGTAGGTGGGTGGTGGTTTCGGAGCACTTTTATAAATGTATGTATTGTTATTCTAATGCACGAAACATTAGTGGAACACATACGGTATGCGGGAAACTTGTGTGAGGCACGAATACTAGAAATTGTATGAGAATGTGGAGAGGAAACAAGGAAAATATCGTAAATATGCGGACAGGAAGAAAGTATGTCCAAAGAAAGTGTGTGACTACGATTAGTTATAACTACTACACTTTCGTTTCTTTGCTTTTGCCTTGTGCCGTGTTTTAGAGGCATGTGGTGGTGTGAGGAGAGTATTGGAGGAGTTATTGCTTATGGGTATTAACATTGAGGTTACTTATATAGATATGAGATATTATGTGGGAAACATCTCAACAAAATATTTTCTCACATTTTCTCAATTCAGCAAGCATTTTAACTGCCAAAGCCTCTTAAGTATAGAGGTACAAGAGGTTGATATAAGCCGCTTCTTGCTAAATCGTGCTTCATAACATCGGCTGTGTTTTTTTAGATTCTACCCAGGCTTGTTTGACTCATTGCATTATTTGCTTTGCTAATAATAACAAAGCAAAAACACGAATTGTAGTTGTATGAGCAAAACCAAGAGTAAAGTCAAGAGAAGAAAATTTCTGAGCTTCTCCGTTGTTGGAAACAGTTTTTAACACTGTTTTACAGGATAACAACTTTGTTTGCACTGCGTAAAAAATCCCTGCGTTATTTGGACTAACCTTTTTTCCTATGTTTATAAATAGTTAGCTTGTATTTGAAAGAGCAGGGATTAACAAATTACAAATATTTATCCAATTAAGTATTATCTAAATAAGCACAATGATGTTGTTATACTTATTAAATACCTTACCAGTGAGAATAAGAAGTAAAGAACTATTTTTCCTGTTTGCTTCATTCTGTGTATAAAGTAAAAAAAATATCCTTTTGTAAAAACAATTTGGATATTTAAAGATGCATACTGTTTTCATTGTTATTAGTCTGTGCTGTTGTAAACACCTTTAATGTACATTTAAAATTTAGTTCACATCCCTTATTTATTATTCGTTTAAGATATTGAACCTACATTCTGCCAATTGCCTAGCATGTAAACAACGAAAGGGAAAGGCAAACAACCCAATTATACAAACAATTATGGTACACTGCAAGTAAGAAAAAGATACCGACATGGGTCCAATCGTATACCCGCTGAAATACACAGGATTAATTAATGAGTGGAAGGTCTGATAGGTTAATAGCCCCAAGAAATACAATTACTGAAACATACTTGTTAAAAAATATTAAAAGTTTCATTTTTTATTCTAATTCATACAGATAAGCTTTATAAATTCACAAAGTTACCTAAAAGTTGTGTCACACTTATGAACCTACTAATGAGTCCTACAAGTTTGAGCTTTGTATTCACTAACTACTAGCATTTAATAATCATTAAATGGACATGCTAATAAATTATACTGGGATAGGAATAACATTAGGAGAGCAGCTAGGTGGTTAAATAAGTTTTTTATCAATGTACTAGTTGGTGTTAGTAGCTCAAGTGGTTTTATCATAGCAAGGCTATTAAAAAATAAGTGTGTTGGTTGTTAGTAATGAAAGTTTACTATTTTGTACTGCGCTGCATATCGAAGTACTTTTATTACTTCAATTCAGGTTGCAATTCAATTTGGATTACACAATGTACTCGAAATTGGACGCAAGTATTTAAAGACTAAAGAGGTTTGAACTTTAATAAGAACATTGCTGAAACGATTTATAATTTATGTAGAGCTTTGGCAATATTGTTGCTTGTGTTGAAAACTGTTATTACGTTGTCGTATTTTTGTTAAGCATATTATTTTGAATTGCTGAGAGGAGAAAGTGTGCAGGTCTACTTAGTTAGAAAGCAAATGCATTTATAGCTTCCAAATCTGCAAAGTTTTGAATAATCGGCTTACTACAAGAAACATTTCAACATGGGAGAGAACTTAACTCTTAGCTGACAGGCTTTGTCTTCAAGAAAATAAAAATCTTTTAGAGTGACTCTTTGACAGTAAACAGTTTAACTGCGTATAACATGTTGAAAGTTTTTACTCTGAATCCTATAATTTGTTTATTTCTCCATTTCCTTTCGCAAACGTAAAATTTACTGCCAACATGACTCCATAAACCAGTCACGAGCTTTGCTTTTTGCCACGGCACAAATACGTACAGGAAGTGGGATTCAAAGTAAGTAACGTCATTCTGTGTATGTGATGTGGCTCACTAGCTATCCCGCAGAAAGTGAAAAAATGGCTAATAATGATATTTTATTGAGAAAGTTTTTTAGTGCTTGTAATGGCAGTCGCAAAATTCTGTGTAGTAATAGCTGTCATTATTTTGCTTCTGCGAATTCCAATGTGGTAACTTTAGTCTCAATAACACAAGGCAAGGACAACATGTTTCTCAGTGCCATTAAAAATGTTTGACAGTGAAATGAACAGACATTGCGAAATCTGACAATTGAATCCAATCCCTTGATGCATTTCCTATAAATTAACAATAACTGTACAATACTATGTACAGTGTTACAAATTGAAGTGCAAAATATATGAATTTCTCAGTAAATTTTGTCATTGAAGCTAATAATAGCTAAATTGGAAGCAGGCAGTAGTTTACAAAATTACTTTCCTTTAATATGCTACCTGTCAATCCTCCCTTCTAACTGTATTCATATAAACGTTCCCGTTAATACAGAACAAGGTTGTAAAAAATTAATACTCTTTTTGACTCGTGCGGTTTACTTACAAATTCAGACTAATAGTAGGTGTACCTATTTACCATTAGTAATACAATATCCTCCTACATATTTTATATCGCATTCACCCCTTGTACCTTACTATTAGTGTGTAGCAGTAATTTGACTACCTACCTGACTCTCTAAATAATATGCCGTCTTGGTTTCTCCCCGCAGCATGTTTCAGATTAGCCAAGTTCAACTAATACTTGTATAAATAAAATAAAGTGGACAAATATTTGTCTTTTGTTTCTATTACTATGTTCACCAAAGCGCGATAAAATCTATTTAATACCTGCAGTTTACTAAGACTTCTACCACAAACAAAATATCAAGAAGTTGTTTGTTTTTGTTGCCATTTTCGTCAACCAAGTAGCACTTTGGTGTTTACATATTCTTCTATCACTTCCCCTACAACAATGTACTTCCCCTATAAAAATACATACAATATAAAACAAAACTGTTGTACACACCTCCCCATCTACGTAGATTACATAGTGCATGCATTGCATAGGCGTACAAATATATAACTATATAAATAATGTGCCTATACACATTCTTTGTATTCATAAACTAGTAGTGTGTAATACATGGAATGATGTTTCTTGTTTTTGGCTTGAGAGTATCGTTACTTTGATCGCTGCTGTTTTACTACACTCTTGCCTGACTGTACATTAGGTTGCATAGTAGGAGCGCTCAGAGAGCAAACAGCATTGTGCTATGTTTATATTGTAAATGACACATAAAGTAAAGGCCATCGTTAAAGGACAATGCGCAAATGGAGAGAAAGAGAGAGAGAGAGGGCAATAGATTTAAAGAGTAGATTTAGTTCGACCGCAGGAAAGCGCGGAAAACGTTGTTGAGTCTGAGTGAGTGAGCCGCCTAGCGCCAGACCAGATGCGGACATGGTGCCTAAATATGTCGAAGCCCAATAAACGTAAAGTCATGGTAAGCGGAGGTTAATAAGGGCCGTGTCGTTCATTCTAATAACTCTTGTTGCGGCTTTTGTGAGCTAAAGGTCCTATCGATTTCCTTGAATGAGTTGCGGACGTCCTTTATGAGAAGACTACTAACTAAATAATATCCATCTCCTTTTCACAACCCGTTCCATGCGTGCCGTACTTTCTCCTCTGATTTTATTTTATGCATACAAGTCGCAGGACCATGTGGTGTTTTTACATTCAAATGCCATGTACTTAATGCTATTACTACACACACAAGGATCTGCTGTGTAAAAGACTATAGGTATATATTTGTATTATGTATATAATGTGAGTTATATTGTTGCATAGGTATATTACACTATGTAGGTAGATGTATAATGAGTGTATGTGCCTTGGTGCCGCAAGGCTTGGTGTGGCCTGAATCTCTTCGTATTCGTACTTTGCATATTAATTTTGCATTTGCAAAAAATTATTCTACTCTCTACTTACCATTATGCATGAGTACCGGCTACATTTCATTACAACTTCCACAGAGTCTGCTATGTTTTATTCTGCATGGTTCTGGTATGTGAAATTCGATGCAATGTGCACCACGATGATAGCAAATGTTCCAGGGCTGTGTTGTGTGTTCAAAGGATCTAGTTTCCCTGCAGTAGTTTAGAATTCCGACGGAGTAATCGAGTTTTATGAAAGTACTAAAGCAGAATAAGGTTCATGTTAATAATTGAGCTACTAATTTTTCCACTGCCTATATTAGAGGGGAAATCTTTATGGGATTGTATGCTCAAGTTCGTTTTCTTTATAGGTGTACCTACGTCTATGTGTACTGATACGCTCATTCCGCTGTGTACAATGATTTTTCCTGTCATATAATAGCAATTAAAACCTAAGGCTATTCAAATGCATTAACTTTCTCCAGTTTGCAAAAATATTGAGTTGCAAGCTAAACGAACACAGGGAATTCGCTACCTAATTAAAGAACACCTTTAATTTTGGAGTGTTGCAGGCGTGTCGCAATGTTATTATATAACGCTGAGACTTTTTGCATGAATTTCTAAGCGTCAAAAGTCACTTCCAATCTGAAGCACTGCTGTCAGCGCTGTCTAGTCTAAGTTTGTATTAGACAAATACATCTACTTCATATTCACTTGTGTTGTGACTCGGATTATAATTTTTGAACGGAATATTTTCACCTGAAATTTATACTCTATGCAAAAATATTAATAGATTGAACAAAATGTAAGCAAACGCGATGTAGTTTTTATTTCCTTATGGTCATAGTTGGGTCATAGTTAATATTAAAAGTGGCCAACTAATAATTGTTAGTGTATTAAATTAAGTAGGTGTAGGATGGCTATGATATTAAAATTTATTGTTGGTAAATTGTTGAAGAAATATGCACATTACCTACAGAGTTTGGTAATTACAAAAATTATGCAAGCAAAGCAATGCATAATAAAACACCTATAAAATATATTGAAACTGAACTTACCACAAGCAAAAATTATGTCCCTTCTTTCTTCCATAGTGTAGTACTCTTTAATGAATTGCGTGCCGGTAATATCCTTAGCTTATTGACTTCTGAGTTGAACGCAGTGCGAGACATAAGCATAGTGAAAGCACTCAATGACTCAATGTATTAGTTGCTGGCTGACTGAGTTAGATGAGACACACTGTACAATGAATCATAATGCTCAATGTGCATAGTAAAAATCGAGCGTCAATGTAGCACATAGGCAGGTAAAAAGTGTTAAATTAATAGGGAAATCAGAGAACATTAGCAAAGAGTTGCAATGACTGTAAAAGTAAGCACAAACAAGCACTTTACAGGAACATTTATAAATTTGTAATGCTAAACTCATGTAAAAGTATGCTAAAGCTAATTTCCAACATTTGGTAGTAAAGAAAATATAAAAACGTCATATTTAATGATTTTTTGAGTAGACCAAAGTACCTAATAAAATAAAGTGTTGTAGACATAACTTGTTTAGTTTGGAGTACTGGGTCAGCGATTAATTGAGTATGGCCATACTGATCCATATTTGTGCATAATAATAGTCCGGGTTACAAATTTCATTAGTAGTACAATAGTTGAAAGTGACTGAGATAGTAAGCCAGTAAACTGGTTCACTTTTATTTTGTACGTAATTTTAGTCTTAGTTTCTTTTATGTCTTCTGGATATCCCTAGAGTTAACTTTTGTACAGGAGAAGTCCGTGTGTATCAGCGTGTGTATAGTACAATGCATTTCTAATCCATAGCAGTATTATCGTATTATGTACTGGAATAGCTAATATTTGGGTCATTACGTTAATTGTCACAACGTCCTCAGATAAACATTTGTTGTGTAGTGTGTAGAGTAAAGAGTAGTTGTTCTTAAAGTAGATGCCTGGGCTCGTATTATAATGGAAGAGAGTTATTATGGGTTAAGTTGCACATGGTGCTTTTGCAATGGTGTTCATTCTGTGTACATAAGTAAGTCAGGAGTTCAAAGATAGTTGTGATAGCAAATTACCCAAGTTTATCTTAAGGAAACAATTACGGAAGCTGGAATGACTTCATTGTAGGAAGAAACTTGAATTTCTTTGCTTATAGTAATTCGACCAGTGACTCTCAGTTTGAGGTAAGAAAACTTTCACAGGAGAAAAGCAAAGACCAAAAACTATGCAATACTGTAATCAAAATGTTGAGGAAGCAGAAATACTTGGCGAGAGAAACTTTCACAATTTGTGTAGACTCAACTGTTAAATACTCTTTTCAACTTTTAGACGAATTAGATGTGAAACAGTCATAAAAACATTTACTCCAGATGCTTTAGCTTTTGCTCTTAGTAAAAACTATGCCAGCAAATATTCCAAACTTGTGACACACACAACATACACTCAAATATAATACAGCAAGCTAAGTCAGTTGTATTCTACATTGAGTTATCTTTTAAAAAATCGATTTGTATGCACGTGTATCTAACTACAAGTATGATGTGCAAAAAACACAAAACATAAAAGGACCCCTTGCCTTTAGTAGTAGAGTAGCACAATGAGTCGCAGAAAAATAGGTACAAATAATAATATTGCATAGGCATAGTACAATATTATGGAGATACGATCGTTAATTGTCAACAAAGGTGATTGTATTATGAAAATGGGTCATTCATGAACTGATGATGAGGAGGATGATAGCAACTTTTTATCTAGTTGCACTACTAAGCTGTAGCATAGTACCTGCGAGTAGTTTAATGATAATTATATGCCTTCATATTAATGCCTAAATTATACGTACACATTGTAGAGAAATAATAGTCTCCCATTAATAACTTGGTTCGTGCTAGTCGAGCACATTATTACCTTAGGAGAAAATTTAATCGAAAATTAAATCATAGTATTTCTATTAGATACATGAGTACTATGCAGGATCATATGAAAGCATTATGTAGCTATAGGGAAGTATACAGCATAGAAAATATTTACATATTGTGTACCTTTTATGTACAATATAGGTATAGCCCGTTGTGTTTAAGACTTGAAACATAAAACGACATTAAAGTAGGTGCTAGTTGATGGGCTTATTGTTCCCTCGTAGCTTAATGAATTTGTTTCTTTTAACACATTGCATATTCGCAACTTTGACTAAATTTAATGTAAATTCTTTTGTACAAAACTTGAGCCGCGTGAAAGATTAAAGTAGGTGTGTGTTGCGCCACAGAGAGCTAAATTATATGGGACAGAGTGAAAGCTTTTTGCATATAACTAAAGGTAATATTTAATTTCCTGTATTGTATTTGTATGTAGCCCTACACTTCTCCTCGTGCACATTATCTGTAGTTAACTTCCTAACCCAGGCGTCCGATCGAACATTGTGGGAATACATGCTGTTCTGTCTCTGCAAACTTGCTGAATGACATTAGGGTGGCATTCTTATACCTATATGGTGTCCTGTGTATGTATAATATAATAAACTCCAACTAACAGTGCCATTAACAGTAGGACATTCAAGTTATATGGCCTGGTGTTTTGTACTTCATAACTAATTTTGATCTATATACACAATGATTGACAAGCGACACCATTTTTGAATGGAAACACCTACCTTTAGTTTTGTACAACTCCTAAGTAGTATTTTTATTGCTAGAAGAGCTAATACTAATACCTATCCAAGGTTTTGTACACGCTGCATGTATAAAATATATTACCAACTTTGAAACACAAGGTATGGATTCATACAGTGTAATTAAAATGAAAAGGTGGATTTGCATAGTGTAATTAGGTGTGTACAATACAAAAGCCTTTATAAATTGCATAAGCCTATTGTTAACAAGAGTATTATGGGTTGTATTTAATGTAAAATTGCGAAAAATAAAAACTGTGCTGTGTGTGAAGTGTATATATACAATAGAAAGGCAAGTTTGAATGTGCATGCATATTATGTTTATATGAAAACCATAGTGGTATGTAGAGTATGTAGGTATTTGGTGTATTAGAATAAGAGTTTTGGAATTGTTATAATAATGTATGGAGCAAGTCAGAAAGAAATTATGATTTGATACAAAGTGATGTGATGTGTGAAGCGTATCGATTTAATGTTAGAGCTGAAGACTAATGGCAGAATTGCGTTATGTTTTGATGTTGCGCTTTGTTGTCGGTCGCGTTTCAACTTTGAAAGAAGTAACGAAGTGTGTTAAAATCCAAAGGGTTTTGTTATTGTGTTCTGTGTGTGGAGTGTAGTTTATAGCTATGCATGTTGCATGAATGAATGCTACGCCAAAGAAACACTCCTAGAGTCAAGACAGTGAAAAGGAAAGAGTAGTATTTGTAATGTGAGTGAAAGCGGTTTCAACATTCGTTCAGTTATGCATGAATCCATTGATGATTGTTGATAGCCGTTGTAAAATAGACACACGCGTTATACACCGCACGAATACCGTCCATTCTTAGCTGTCACACACAACTCCAATCCAAATACAACACTACAACCACGACCGACTCGTATACTATTTCCCAAATTATCTGTTTACATAGATAGCTTTATTGTGCTCCTTCCACACAGTAACTAATACATACGTGAGCATAATGCTGTCATTTTATGTTCTTGACAGCTTATGCCTTATGAATATACATTAAGACCAATAGACTATCGTCGTGCAATCATCATCGATGGCTACATGATCATCTTGATTAAATGCTTTATACGATACAATAATACACTGTCTATCATTCTATATATAACCAACAATGTCCTTCATACTGGTATAAAATTTACAAATCTACATATTGGTACAATATATATCTACTAGGTATGTATATTTAATATTTATATATAATTTATGGTAGTGAAAATATAATTGTAGCGGGTATTCCTTTCTAAATGGATAAATAATTATACTATTAGCAAAGTTGAGTATAATATGAATTATGTATTATGACTATCTGTAGTGTGTAGTATATTATGCTTATGATGGAATTTTTGTGGTAGCTATTTATGTTTATGATGGACACATTTGTGTTTGTGTAATTGGTGCATAAGAGGATGACAGGAGCTTTTAATGGAGTCTCTGATAAGTTTTGTTCATTTGATATTGACAGGGCTTAGTCGTGCAACACAACGCCTCCGCCGGTATCATTATGTCCAACCAAAGTTTAGTCCTGCAGAAGGTGAAGCGAGCCTCTGGAGGTCAATATGTTTGCACAGCGACCAACATTGAAGGGGAGGGGAGATCAAACCCTGTAGAGCTTAGTGTGATGTGTAAGTCCCATTATTTTAACCAATAATTAAATGCATCTGTGGTATACGTTGGATTTTATGTGAATGCACGCACTGCTTAAATACATGGTACATTACATAGAGAAAGCTATAAGTACTAAGTATTTGGGAAGTTGCTAATAGAGTGGTGCCGTGCCAGGGACTTAAAATAAAATGGAGATGACTTAAATGAATTTGTTTTTGTATGAGTTTAGATAAGCCCGTGTGCAAGCAACAGCCGAAGCATGTGTTCGGAGTGGCCAAAGGTGAGCAAGTTGAGATTGAATGTAAAGTGGACTCAAATCCCACACCTAAGCAATTCAAGTGGGCTTTCAACAATAGTGCCGAAAGCATCGACGTCCCACAGGTCAATACAATGCATTTCCATTTGCCGTATCAATGCTTTAATGTACATGCACATATTTACTAGTCCAGTCCTAGCCTCGCAATGTGCAAATGCAAAACACACACACATGCAAGTCTTCCGCGTGTTTACAGTTTACTAGCTTTGATTCTCTCTCAGGCAAATTCCGAGTAGACATAATATGCAATGCAGACACATCGTGAACTTGTGTTTGTACTTTAGCAAAAGTTACTAAAATGAACGTTGACTCTAAACTCTGGTCGTTCAAACATTTCATTGAGTTTATCTTGTCCTTCTCATTCCTGCTTGCATGACTTTTGCACTTACTGCTACTGCACAGTACATCTTTTCTCCACTCATTTCCCAACATTTGTAGTATACACGTACTACCACCATATGTACCCCAAGCACACTCAACTCATTTCTTTAGAAAGTTCAGCGAACACGTTTAAATTGGTACTGAGAAGAAATTCCAAGTAAATGGTACAAATAATGCCCACAGAATTACACTATGCATAATATAGTTCATTGCTTTATATACTACTACTCCTACTACACACAAAACCATCACTGTACTAAAGTAGGAATGGAGTTTATTAAGCTACAACCAGTGAAATAGGTACCTATCCGAGTAATTTGACTTATAAAACGATTTTTAGTTTTCTCCGCAAGGAAGTATGCATTTGGCTTAACTAATGCATGATATGATGACTCTATATATATCTTTTAGAGTATAAATACCACAGGAGAAACTCAAATGCATTTCTTAGAAAAATACCTTAACATTAAATGCCTTTTTACAGTATGTTATTTTATTGTACTTGGTATACAGTACTTATATCTGTCACTACCCACGTTGAAAATAGGAACTGTCTTAAAGGGGAGGGCTATCACTTTGCAAGTTCTAGTCGACCATATACACATTTCTATTTCTCTCTTTCTCTCATGTCTTGTCTCCATATAGAGAAATGGAAATGGAATAGGATTGCATGTGGTATGAGTGGGTGTGTTGTGTTGTATGTGTATGTGTGTGCTGGTTGAGTGAGTATTTGAATGGAAACGACCTGGTTTGGCTGCTAAGCCCTATCAGTATCTGTAGATTGTGGAGAGACTTGAGAGTGACAGTATGTATTCCCATGCCCATTCCATTCCACTGATGATGCTCCTCTTTGAAGAATCCATTTCATTTGCACGAGCTGTCCTCACAGTTCTATTCCACGTATCCATTTCGTTTAGCTGGGCAAAGGCATGCCAACCTTGTTTACCATTTATTTCCTCACTCTTCTGTACCATTACAGATATACCTATATGTATACACACCGTATATGTACTCTTTACACTAACATCATATATTTTATTATGTACCCTATATAGTGTATGTAGTTTTAATACCAGCAGTACAGTAGAGATGAGACTTTGAGAAGACCATTCAGTTGCTCTTTTTTTTCTTCGTACATGCCACAGTCAAAGTACAGATACTACAAATACCATTGCATTCGTAAGTAAGTGCTATACAGATACACTACATGCTACATGTACCTATACTGCACTTAGCAATAATGCTACTAGCTGTATGTACATAGTTAGGTTAAGAGTAGAGAGACGAACTGACGAACCATTGAAAATGAAATGGCTTGAGTTTACACAGTGATAGTATCAACGATATGGTTAGATAAATATACAAGCTGCTTTTATTTTTATAAACTCAGTTCACACGAAAGAGAAGGAGAAAATAACATCAGTGAAGTCTCAAGATCCAATGCATACATGCATAGTGTACTACTAGATAAACAAATAATCGTTTCAATGCACGTTGTTGGTGAATTGAATGCAGTTTCCTATAGCATTAGTGTTTCCACAGATAAACTCAATTCAATGTGTAATGCCCACACAAATTAGATTATACACTACTCTTCTCTGATTTGTGTGCAGGTGTATTGACGCTAATCTAATTAGGAAATTTTTTCTTGGAAGAGATACACTTCAATATTTATACAAAAAGGGTTTTATAGGCAACTCGATGATTTTATTTGCTTTTCTCAACATCTGAGAAGATTTAGATGTTTTTATGTATCTCATGTTCTAATTAATACTTTCACTCCACTTTCGCTTCAATAGTTTCGACTTTCACAATATCAGAGTCTCACAATACCCTGAGAGCCTTTGAAGGCTTGCTTTGAAAATGTGTGTATGTTTGGAAGAACACAAAATTAGTAATTGTATGTAAAGATTTTAAAAAAGAAACTTTCATTTTTAAGAAAAATGTTTTATCTTTAGATTTGGCAGAAAATTTTAACTGTTAGGTCATTTGTTTGCAACACAGGTTGTAAACAAAATGTTAACCCAATGTAATAAAATATACCGCTTTTACGCTTTTTCGCTAATATTATCAATTTAATTTGTAGTTATAGTCTGTGTTGGTTAAATAATGTTTTGAAATGTGTCTGGTGAAAATAAATTAATAGAATTCCTTTGATTTTCCTCAGCAGGCCAGATTTTCCACAGTGAATTCCCCTAAAAAGGCACCTTCCAGTATTCTGACATACACTCCTATGACGGAACTTGATTATGGCTCCGTGATTTGTTGGGCGACGAATACAATTGGTGATCAAGCTGAACCCTGTGTGTTCCACATTATCGCTGCTGGTAAGAATACTAGTTGCAATGTTAGCGTTGATAGCTTTAGAGACAAACAGCGAGTATGGAGTTGACTGTTTTTCTGTTTCTTTGTCAGTTTCAGTTGAATGTGTTGCACAGTTGATCACGTAATTATATTGACAGATGGACCTGACAGATTTATTATAATTAATTAATTAAATGACACTACATACATACTGGGCGAATGCACTATACACTAGTTTCATTTCAAGCTGAGAACTCACGATGCATGCTTAAGCCCTATGTACTATATTGCATTGTAAAAGTACTCGCGAATTTCTAGTAGTTAACATCTAGGCTAATTGCATTGGGCTGCCGGTTCAATTCACAAGTACAAGTGATACTTTTAGTGCGACTGAGTCCAGATGTCATATACACTGTCAGTAAGAATTGTGTGTGTTAACTGAAATCAGTGTAACGCAAGAATCGTACTTGTCTCACATTAAATATGTATTCACTGTGTTAAATTTACATTTACATTACATGGTACAATTCGTACCCTTTATATAAAATGATGCCAATATTTCCATCGTTATTTTGCTGGGAATAATGGAGGACATTAAAGTTACATACCTATAGCTAAAGATTGTCACGTTGTCATGTATCAAGTGAAACCTTTTTTTCGGGAAACCGGATTTTGAGCTGTCTAAATCAAAATATTACGTGATAGCATGATTCTGTGCCACTTCATTCCACACAGTGATTAGATTATGGGATCAAAATTAGATTTACAGGTTGGGTATAAATTGAACAGACTTTTGTATAATTTTTATTTCTTTTTCTACATAGGAAGTAGAAATTGCTTTTGGTGTATGAAAGAATGAGATTTATGTGAGTAGGTACTTGTGGAGTTTTTTAGTTATTTAGACAGGTTGAAGGAAGGAAATATTGTTTCATTGAGATTTGTATGAATTTATAGGCAAACCCGATCCACCATACAACTGTTCAGTGGAGAACATTACATCGGAATCTTTGGCGGTGGAATGCCTGGAAGGTTTTGATGGTGGACTCCCTCAAATGTTTCATGTGGATGTGGTTGACTCTGGAAGTCCTCGATTAATAGTCAATCTTACGGCACAGGTTCCATTCTTCGTGGTGAATGGGTTAAAACCAGGCCAAAATCTTCGACTTTATATATATGCTTCGAATAAGAAGGGAATGTCTGAAAAAATACTGCAGGAAGGAGTCACAATCAAAGAACCTGAGAAACAAACAGGTAAATGCACTTCTCAATTCTTCAAATATTTCCTTAGGAAATAATTGATTCTAAAGTAACTATGAACTTTTCTGATCTTTATAAATCTATATTATTGAGTTTAAAAAATTAATCCCTCTATACCAAAGCTGAACAGGCTTTTCATTCTCAGTTGATAATAGGCGGTATTTTGTGTCGGGGTCAGGGGTCATGTGGGTACGTAATTTTTTTAGCAAAATCAGTGTACACAATCAGTAGCATGGATTTCTTTTGTCAAAAATTGCGTAAACTTGCCCAAGAATTGTCACCGGAAGTAGAAGCAGCGGAAAAAGTTATTTCCGAAACCTGATTAAGCTCCAGGGAGATCCAGGATTAAAGATTAAACATACAAATTTTGACTATTCCTTAAGGGTATTTACCAATAGTGTCAATTTTCTAATCCGAGGACAAACAAACCTTGTTGGGATAAATACTAAGACACCTAAATCGCAACTTCGCATAAAGAGATAACCCGAGGTAATAAGGAAGATGGACCAAATCACCTCATAAGGCCACCGGAATTCTGAAAGAACCATTGCGAGTAAATGGTGTATGTCTCAGGCATTAGTCAGTGCAATAATATGTACAGATTTAAAGAAATTATGCAAATAACTTAAATGTGTCGATTGAAGGAGTTTCCTCGCATTTTCCACTAGTTAATTTTACTGACCTATGTAAAAAAGAAGAAGAATTACATTTATTTCAAAAGACGAGACCCCTGTGATTTCACTTGATATATCGTATCAATGAATTTTTACGGGTTTGATTGCTTGAGACAATGCCTTTTTCATAGAAAATACACCACTTTTTAAGGGGTTTTGGAAACTTTTAAAATTGGAAGAAGCATACGCTTGTAAATTTTCATAAAGTGTTCACATCATGGAAAAGGGGGTTACACTTACACCTTGTGGGTATAAGATCCGGTGAACACGTTAAAAATGTCAGATACATATATTTAAGACGTTTTTCATTAAAAAATTTGAAGGACACAACTGAGAATAAAAAGCCAGTTCAGCTTTGGTATTAATACAATTAAAATGTTTAACTCTCACCAAATGTTTACTCGAATTTTACTCTGTAATTGTCGGTCATTATACTCTGAATTTATTGTTTTGTTCATAACACCATATTATACGTTACCAAATGAAGAAAAGTCTATTAGCAAAAGAATTTAATGTATCATTTATATTTGCGTCTGTGAAAATGTAAGTACTGTTTGCATCTCAATATTTTTAGTACGTGTTTTTTCAGCGTCTCAAGTGAACTTTGAACTAACGCCAATTCTTGGAGTCTGTGTGGGAATCGTTTGCGGTCTACTGGTGGTTGCTCTTGGGATTGTCCTAGCATTGAAGTTCCGCTCAGACAGCAGACACAGCCCACCGCTGAAAACCACGAAAACAGAATACCGAGTGGAAGTTAATGATTCTGAAGAAAAAAACCCAGATATTATTCCTAGTTCTAAAGGTAACAGGATTCTCATTTCACTTATGCATTACACATTATTTTAAAATCAAAATTGCTAATGCCGATCTCTGTATAAGATATAATTCAAGCCAACCAAACAATTCCAAACTGTTTGCGAATCAGGTTAAATGTACAAATGAAGTAACTTTACTAATATTTATCTGTATTATTTTAGAATCCGAGTATTACTACAAAGACGGTTTATATAACGGGCCAAAGAGAAACGGTAGCATAACCGAAAATTTCCGAAATTGCACATATTATAGTGATAAGGTAATAGAAATACATTTCTTAGTATACATAGGTATTAGTTTTTCCTAGACATCCAAAGACTTCCGTTTAAATCTCTTTACATGATTTTATCTACTTTCTTGATTTACAGAGCAATGCAGAAATAACGTACGCCGAGTTGTGCCTAGACAACACGGGAAACAGTGGGTGGACAACGTCAACTGTTGATAGAAAAAGAAGACGGAATCCACAGGAAGAACCGCCCAGTAACGCCGTCATATATGCCACCATAGACCATTGTAGAAGAACGAATGGAGAGCCACCCGCTCATCTCCAGCCGCATCAAAGAGAAATTGTCTCCGTGCGAACGCCACTTTTGGTCAACGCTCAGCAAGAAAGCTGCGTTTAGCCAACAGCATTTATTTACCTTAGTTCATATAAATGCTTCATACAACTAAGAAATGAAATTATAAATAAATGGGTACACATAAATAATAAATACTACTACTAAGTATAGAATCTTTAAAGGATCGTTCCATTCAAATAACCATCATGTAAATAAAAATTACCTAAAACATTAACCCACCGACGCCAGTACTTTATGTAAATCCCATGTACTATATTGAAGCGTTACAACTTTTCTACACTATATCTATTCTATCTATTATGTCATTTCCGAATCTGGAGCATTGAAACTTGTATGAAATCTGACTGTATAAGGTTAAAAACAACAAGAACCTGAAATCCCTATACGTGTCCATATTATTACAATACTAAGTGTACTACCCTATGACTCTTTTCACAATTATACTATTCGAGGATTTTAGTTGACTTTATACTCCCGATGATGGTCTGTGTTCTTTGATACCTAAGAAATATGTCACTCTAAATAAGTATGTTTTCTACAAATGTGCGATGAGGATGTTTTGGGTGTAAGATATAAGCGAATACTTTAAACGAGGAAAAAGCAGACAAGATTACAATGTGTCTGCATAAAGTAAAGATGAGGAAATACAATATTATTATATTGGGTGTACTACGTGTAAATTCTTGTGAAGTGCAATAAGAGACAAGTCAAATTACTTATGTATACTCACTGTAAACAAAGTTACGAAAGTTCTACATAATATAGTACATTAGTTTTAATTTTATAATATTATGTATGAATATGACATGGATATGACACTTTTGTGGAGAAGGTACATATTAATAATAATCAATAGTGCTGTAAAACTTTGATATACTGTCATGTACGTAAACGTGTATACATGTAATGTAAAGTAGGTAGTGGACATTATTGTCTATGGTATGTCATCGTTTCATGTACATAATATTTAATACAATGCGGTAAAGGATTATCATTGTTCAATCTGTGATCTCAATGTTTTTATCTTCTCTAATAATGTAATGGCTAAAACTGTACTAATAATGTACTTAATTCGTCTTAAAATAAATAATAAAAGAGTGCGCATAATGGAAAATAGGCACTAAATGTATAAAACAAATTACGGAATAAATAAGATAGATAAGTTTTAAGAGTGTCGGTAATAATAAAATACGTATAACCTTTGGTGTGTATAAGATGCTGTGAATTAAAGTTTAGTATACAGTATATACGTACAGTACACCTATTATACATTTTGACATTTTTGAAGAGCGAGAGCTGCAGTAGTTATTTCGCTGTATTCCTTACTAATTCCTTAAGACTAATTAATATAGATGTAATTATACTACTATAATATATGTGTGTTGTAGAACCAATACTATTGTCCAGTCCTAAAATTAAATGTTTGTAGCCCTAAAATCAGTAAATCATATTTCATAAAGCATATAAGTGGAATTTGTGATTTTGGTTGTAAGTTATTTGGTAAGCTGTAGCTATCGTAGTGAGTTGATGTTAGTGTAATACCAGATTACTCAAGTATTATTATGAATATTTAAAATTGTCTCTATATTATATTAAAATATTATTGTTTGACAGAGAAACATTCGCGCATCGATACATATTACATTTTATTATACAGAAAGAGTTTAGTCACCTAGATGTAGACTGAGTAAAAATTGAGATTCTTCGATCATATATAGAAAAAGCGTCTACAAAGTGATTGTAGACGCAATTCAGAGTCAAACCAACACAAATAGTACCTACTACCTACTATTAAATACAACTACATATTATACTTCATTAATTAGCTAATAGCTCATCACTGCTTGATTATTATTTGATGGTTTTGATGATGAGATGGACAATAGCCAGTATTGTGTAAGAAGAAATGGTTATGCTATATACCTTTCAAAACACCTGTGTACTTATTAAACGTGTACTTAGAAATACCTTTTGAATGTCATCACAAAATCCGATTGTACTAAAATTATTGCAAAAAATATCTAAAAAATATAACCCATATATATAGCTAGTACTTAACTACCTACATTATATATTAATACATGTGTGAATGTTAGTCAATATTTATATTTGTGGCTGTATAGAGTAGAATGAGACCGTAAAATATGTAACACGTTCGACTGCTGTAAAGTAACACACAAACCACTGTACCTATTGTAAAATTGTAAATACCTCTGTTCTTAATTTGATTGCTAATATTGAGTGTGAAATTATATTTAAATGTAATTTTAAGGCTGAGGTGTACGTTAAAAACTACAAGGTAAATGGCTGTTTATATTCGTGTATTACTCATCTATGATTTTTCAGTGTTATTTCGTCTGAGAAAAAATACTCAAAGAAGCGCAATGCAAATTATCCAGCAAAATAAATGAAAATGTGGAATTTGTCAGACTCGATAACTTACAGAATACCTTGCTTAAATGCAAAGTGAATTATACACAATTTATTTTAGCATTATCATTAAAATGCTTACATGATATCTACATTTCTAATAATAACTCCATTGCATCATATAACACAATGAAATAAATTACAGATTTTCAACCAATCATTTTCATTATTTTTTAATGAACGACTACAATTTTTATACTTACAGATGTACTTGCATGTTTAGCACAATTTACGACCTACGTAAGGAATTATCTGATGACTGTTTAATGGCAACGAAACGGATTCCGGTTTAATGATGTTCGGCAGCCTCCTTGGCTCTAATGTCAGCCCATTTCTTTACATTAGCTGGCGAATTTGCTAAAGAAGGCAAAAAAACGGTCAATATTATGTTGCCATTTGTTGTTATTCATTTTTAATGAAATATTTTTGAGCAATATATGTACCCTTTCTGTGGATCCAGACCATGATTGGGAAAGTGGCGGCCACACCGTATAACCAATACCTAAAGCACCATTGATTGTTGAAGTAGTACTTGTAAGGAAACTGACGAATTTGTGCAGTCAAAGTGTATGGAAACGGCATTGTCCTTCCTGAAGATGTGACTCCAGTCCTATAAGTTCAAATGGTCTCAAATTAGCATTCACTAAGGCATAGCATTGCCAATTTGCAATAAAAGTTAGGACATGGGATCGAGCTCTTGAATCTATTAATAAATATTATTGTTTGCTGTTTGTGCAACGGAACAGAAAAAATAAATGAGGCGATAATTATTTCTTTAGTACAATGAAGTTAATAATTAATTAATAAATAAGTGTCTAAAATTAAGGAGATTCATTCAATGATTCAATAAAAATGGTTCCATTTATTCCAAAACCCAATACCGCCACAATTCTATCATCTATAGTCTAGAGCACTAGCAGATTATATAAATTGAATTGTAAATAAAATGTTACTAAAAATTCAAAATTTCTTATTTATAAGTTATCTGAATTACTCTTTGTAGCTAAAACTAGCACAATCTCATTTTAGTCCTTCTAATCTTATCATTCTGCGTTCTGCACTGTGTTACTAGTTTTTAATCAACTATATTTGGTTTTTTGCCTCCTAGGTTAAGTTTTTAAGTTCAAAGTTAGTTTGTAGAAGTGAACTATGTTGTATGTATGACGTTCTTGAGATCAAATAAATAAATAAAATAAATATAATTACCTATTATAAAATTAATATTAGTATTACAAAAATAGGAACGATAATACGGATCACTGATAGAGCGTTTAAAAAAATTATTGCTAATTTGGATGATTAATAAAATATTTAACATTGTTGATTATTACAACTTTGAACTTGTGTGGTATTTGTAATAATGTATTAGAATTTCAACAAATAAAAACCTAATAAAGTTAATTAAATCACTTACATATCACAGTTTATTAAAAAATGAGACAGCTGATTCGGCATTTTAAAAATTTAAAATATTCGAATCAGATGTATATAATATTACTATACAAGTTTAGCCTTATTAATTTATTATGTATTAACCAGGCCAAACCTTCTACAACTTTAACCTTATTCAAAAACGAAAAAAGACAAAAAAACAGCAATCGTCAACTTACATATCTTTGATCTTGTCCATTTTTCAAAAATCTCCAGAGGAGCTCCCGAACAGTTTACTTTTAATGTATTTATAAATAACTATTCTGGAGAACCGAAAATGGCAATGTTGAAAATATTTTATTTCCAACTTCAGTTGGCTGCAATCCGTAAATGGCAGCACTCAACTGACGCGCGAATGTCCAAATTGTCCCAAGGACTTTCTTTTGCTTCTCCACTGCAGGCAAAGCCCGCCTTTCTGTCTCCGTTCAATTTTGTTGTTTATGTTGATCCAAAATCTAATCAAAAATGGTTAATAATGGGTTTCCAAAAATTAATATTTTACCTTGTACTAAATTATTAATAAGTTAATATAATTGGAATTGTTCAAACTCCTCCAATTCAAAATACAACAGCAGCAAATTTACAAAGGGTTAAGGTAGATGTTTGGCATTATTTGTTTTTTTAACATTTAATATAGTCAATATTATTTTATTTAACAGTTTTATTTTTTGACAATGATTAATAAATTATGTGCTAAATTAACATAAATTTATTAATTTCCAGGTAACCTTGCGTTGCACCTGCAACTTAATTTGAAGGAGGGTAACATCTTTTGTGTTTAGTTCACCTCAAAATGCCTGGAACTTTAAAATATATAGATGTCGAAAATTTTAAATCCTACAAGGGTTCAGTTCGAATCGGTCCATTAAGGCCATTTATGGCCGTTATTGGGTTAGAAGCACTAATATTACAAAAATCAATATAATTCGCTTGATAAATGAATGATTTTAAATTACTCAACAAAGAGTAAAATATTACTAATTAATTTTAGCACTGAAGTAATCAATTTTTGACTTTTCAGTCCTAATGGATCTGGGAAATCGAATTTTATGGATGCTATCAGTTTCGTCATGGGAGAAAGAACTTCATCGTTGCGTGTGAAGCGTTTGAGCGATTTAGTGCACGGAGCATCTATTGGACAACCTGTATCCCGGTCAGCTTCGGTGACTGCCGTTATTGAGTTGGAAGATGGGACGGAGAAAAAGTTTTCCAGAATTGTACAAGGATCGTCTTCCGAGTATCGTATTGATGGTGATGTAGTCGGGCAGCAACAGTACTCTATGCAGTTGGAAGTTTTGGGTATAAACGTCAAGGCGAAAAATTTTCTAGTTTTTCAAGGAGCTGTGGAAACAATTGCTATGAAGAATCCCAAAGAGAGGACCGTCCTATTCGAAGAAATAAGTGGTTCAGGAGCATTAAAAGAAGAATATGAAAAAACAAAAGCAGAGATGTTAAAAGCTGAAGAAGATACTCAGTTTACATACTTAAAAAAGAAAGGAATTGCTGCTGAACGTAAAGAAGCTAAGTTGGAAAAAGAAGAAGCCGAAAAATATCAACGTCTCAAAGATGATTATAGGGATCGGGAAATCGAGTTGCATTTATTTAAACTCAATTACATTGAAGAAGACATCCAAAAAATAGGGGAAGATTTAGTTGAAAAACAGGAAGACTTGCAAACATTAGAAAGTAAAAAAGATAAACAAGATTCAGAACTTCGGGATAGAAAGCGAGAATTAGGTAATTTAAATCGTGAATTAGCTGCTAGAGAGTCAAATCAACGTGAAAAGGAACGAGAATTAAATGCAAAGCGACCCGAGTTTATCAAAGCAAAAGAAAATGTAACCCATATTAAAAAAAAGTTGGAAACTGCTAAAAAATCACTAGATCAAGCTTTGAAAGCAAAAGATGCTCACGAAAATGATATTGAAGAGTTACGCAAACAAGTTAAAGATGTTGAAGCTTTAGAAAAAGAATATTTGGATAGAACTGCTAATGAATCGCAGAGTCAGGGCCAGGACATCACACTTCAAGATAATCAACTTCACGAGTATTGGGAGTTGAAGAAAAGGGTTCAAGAACGCTCCAGAGATCAAATTACTAAATTAAACAACGTAAATCGACTTCAAAAGGATGACCAGGAAGCGTTAGATAGTTTTTCGCGGCAGAAGTCAGATCTGGATAGCAAAATGCGGCAGTTGACACATGAAATTTCTGAGTCAACAAAGCGAGTCGAAAAACTGTGCGAACATATTCGTCTATATGAAACATCTTTAGAAGAGCAGCGACGAATTCGTAATGAACTCAAAAGTGAAGTCAACACTTCGAAGGACAAATTACATGATCTCCAAAAAGGTTTAGACGATGTAAACATGAAACTCGGAGATGCTCGTGTTGACAAGCACGAAGAAGCTCGTAGGAAGAAAAAGCGAGAAATCGTAGAAACTTTCCAGAGCCATTTTCAAGGTGTTTATGATCGAATGATCAACATGTGTCATCCCCGGCATTCAAAATACAAAATTGCTGTAACAAAAGTTATGGGAAAATATATGGAAGCTATTGTTGTTGATTCCGAGAAAACAGCCCGATCATGTATTCAATATTTAAAAGAGCAAATGTTGGAACCAGAAACATTCCTTCCGTTGGATAACATTGAAGCAAAGCCAATTCGTGAGCGATTGCGAAACATTCGAGATCCTGCAAATGTGCATTTGCTTTATGATATTTTGGATTTTAAGCCCAAAGAAATTCAGAAAGCAGTACTGTTTTGTACAAATAATGCTCTTGTTTGCGAAACACAAGAAGATGCCAATCGTGTTGCTTATGACTTGGAGCAAGGACAGAGATTTGACGCTGTTGCATTGGACGGAACATTTTTCACTCGGTCTGGAATAATGTCTGGAGGTACACAGGATCTCATGAAAAAAGCTCAGCGATGGGACGACAAGCATCTATCCAAATTAAAGGCTGACAAAGATAGAATCAGTGAAGAGTTACGCGAGGCTATGAAAAAATCACGAAAAGAGTCTGAGTTAAATACGGTTGAACAGCAGATACAGGGATTGGAGACTCGTCATAAGTACGCCAAGACGGACAAAGATACAACAATGAAGCAAATTCAAATCCTTATGAAACAACAGGAAGACATTAAAAAAGATTTAGAAAAAGTTAACACAAGCATAAAGAAAACCGAAGGATTAATTGGTCAACGAGATGAAGATATTCAGTCTTTAAAAACTAGACTGAATTCAATTGAAGACGAGTGTTTCAGTTCATTCTGCAAGCAAATTGGAGTTACAAATATACGGCAATATGAAGAAAGAGAATTGCGGACGCAGCAGGAAAGAGAACAAAAACGAGTGGAGTTCCAAAATCAGAAGGAGTTAATTCAGTCACAGATTGACTTTGAACTTTCCAGAGCTGAGAGTGTCGCTGGCAACGTATCGCGATGGGAGACAACGATGTCGGAATTAGAAGAAGCCCTTTTGGAAAAGCAAGCAAAAGAAAAAGATACAAAAGCAGATGTTGACCGTCTTGTTCAACAACATGATGTAATAAAGAAAGATATTTCGGAAATGAAAGTCGAAATTGAGAAAAAAGATGAGCAGATTGGGAAAGCTAGAAGAGACGTCGGGTCAGCGGCCAAAGAAATCCAGTCAGCTCAGAAAGTAATCACACAGATGGAAGCTAAACAAGACTCGAAAAGAAGCGAAAGACATAACATTTTAAAAATGTGCAAGATCAATGACATAAGAATTCCTATGGTTAAAGGAAGTTTAGATGATGTTGAAACTGATGGCGGCGGATCACAGGAAGTTATTGAAATTGACAGCAATGTATCGAGTCAAACTGTTTACAGTAAAGAGTCTAAACTTAAAGTCGATTACAGCCAGCTTTCTGAAGATTTACAAGGTCTTTCCCATGACGAGATAAAGAAAACAAGCGACTCGCTAAATCGAAAATTGCAGGATTTGAATAACTTGCTGATCAAAATTCAAGCTCCTAACATGAAAGCAACACAGAAGTTGGAAAGTGCCAGAGAAAAGTTGTTGGAAACCAACGAAGAGTTTGATAACGCCAGAAAACGAGCCAAATCTGCAAAACTATCGTTCGAAAAAGTAAAGAATGAACGACATCGTAAATTCATGCTATGTTACGATCATGTAGCCAGCAGCATTGATGGCATTTACAAAGTAAACTCTTTTTTTTTTAAATCTGACTCATACAAAAATTATTTTGCTTATGATCACTAATAATAATAATCGTGTTTCGTTTTTTAGGCTCTAGCACAAAATCAATCCGCTCAGGCAATTCTTGGTCCTGAAAATCCGGAAGAACCTTACTTGGATGGCATCAGCTACAATTGTGTTGCTCCTGGAAAACGGTTTCAATCCATGAGCAATCTTTCTGGAGGAGAGAAAACTGTCGCAGCTTTGGCACTGCTTTTTGCAATTCACAGTTATCAACCAGCCCCATTCTTTGTGCTTGATGAAATCGACGCAGCTTTGGATAATACAAACATTGGAAAAGTAGCCACTTATATTCGAGAAAAAACTGATGATCTTCAAATCATTGTGATTTCACTTAAAGAAGAGTTTTACAGTCATGCTGATGCTCTTATTGGAATAGCACCAGATGCATCCCCTGGGGACTGTGTTGTCAGTAAAGTGTACACATGGGATCTTTCTGACTATGCAATTACGTAAAAAACTGAGAGCTACTTGCTTGCTTTATGTATAAAATCATGCTGTTTTAAGTTGCCTTTAATTAAAATATTTAAGTGAATTGTATAAACATACAATTGTAAAATGTAATGATATAAAGTAGCGTAATGAAACTGATACTTGTAGTAAGTAGTTACAATTTTGAAAGTTAAAACTATTGAGTTCACTAACAAATCTTATGCTTGTGAAAAGGTTTTTGAATATTTTTTTAACTATGACTATAATATGACGAATTGGTAATTTTCTTGTGTCGAATTGGTGTTATAGAATTACTATTTTACTTGCTTTATTGAGATGACAAAATGATTGTAACTAACGCTAACTTAGATGAGGACTTTACATAAAATGTTAGTATTTGGTGAATTTATTTAAATGTAGATTTTGCATAACTTTTCATGTAAGCAACAAATAATACTTATACAAATAATCTCTATAAAAATTAGTACAATATTGGATGTCAATGTCATTGTGTAGTTTATTTATGGCTTTTAAAAAGTGGTTTCAGATTTACAATTTTTACCTCTGTCTTCTAGAAATAAAATATTTATTATTATGGTAGTTAATTATACTAATACTAATTACAAAGCTGTATTTAGCGGCAGGGCACCCCCCCCCCGAAATCTCAAAAAAGGAGGTTATTTTAGGCGCGAAAGTGTCCTAAATCGCGAAATTTAATACTTTTTAGTTTGAGTTTGGCTCAATTTAGCTAAAAAATTTGCGTTTATAATAACATTTTTACCTTGGTGCCCCTGAAACCAAATCCTGGATACGGCCTTGACTAATTATACTATATTATAATATAATCGGGTTATATTGTGAAAAATTGAATATTAATATTGTATTGTAACGCAGGTAAAAAGTAGAGTTTAGTGAAATAAAATTGTAAAATATCTGTACACATACTCTTTATGCACATTTAAAATCACATAATCCTCCAAGCAAAAAAATAATCATTTTTCATCGTTACAGTTACAAGCAAAGCGAAGTAGTGGTCTCATATTGTACTCTCGTAAGTCTCGTACACCCACTCCACCAACCACTTGCACTTGTGCATTGTGTTTGTTGTTTGTAAATTATACGCTGCTCCTGCTGTGTGATTTGTGCTGGTGGTACCTTTTGTACCGTTTGTTTCTACTCTGGTAGAGTTGGGAACGAGACCCAAACCCGCTGAGTTATATACAACTAGAACTCGCATTAAAAATAAATCCCGCCTCCCGCCCCATACTTTCCCGAAAAATTCGAAGCCCGATCTCCATCCGAACCTGTAGGGAAAAACCACTTTGCAAAAATGAAAATTTCTGAACATTCTGAACTACAACTTGCACCTTATAAACAGCCTAGCTTGAACAAAATATAAATTAAAGCACTTAGAGAAAGCTCACATAGAGAAAGCTTAGCTAGAGAAAGCTTAGTTAGAGAAAGCTTAGCTAGAGAAAGCTTAGCTAGAGAAAGCTTAGTAGAGAAAGGTTAGCTAGAGAAAGCTTAGTTAGAGAAATCTTAGTTAGAGAAAGCTTAGCTAAAGAAAGCTTAACTAGAGAAAGCCTAGTTAGAGAAAGCTTAGTTAGAGTAAGGTTAGCTAGAGAAAACTTATAAGTTGGATTATTGGATATTGGATAGAGTTGCTCAACATATGACTTTGAAATTTCAACCCCCCCCCTTTAAGTATGTTATGAACCAAACCAGAGACCCGTATTAAAAGATTATGACTTATGTTGCCAATAATGTCAGGCCGAATTTTTGGTTTAAGGGCGGGATATTTCGCCTCGTCCCGTTCCTATGTCTATTTGTGTGTATACGAATCAACAACACTCAACAACACTACTACGCGTGTACACGAAGTATAAAGAAGTTGCGTTCTTGCGCTCATTTCCGTTTATGGCCTACTACAATACAACCTAATCGTATTTAAGTTGAGAACGAAGCGAGTTGTTGACTTGTTGTTGGCTAGTGTCTTCGCGTTCATTAATCAAATCCGGATGTGATTGATATTTCGAATATTCGAGATTTATTGGGTGAGACTAAGTTCAAAATTGATTTCAATTTCTGTCAGCTGTTTTTGTTACAACTTCAAACTTCTAGTGTCAAGAGTCAATCAAGCATACAGACAACAGGACTAACAGGAGTGACAAGTTAAGTTGGATTCTCGTTTCGTAGGTGGTCAAAAGTCGTCGTCATCTTCTGTTCCAACAAAGAGTTGACAATCAACATCAACACCTTTTTCATTTTTGGCATCTGACGAGAAGTAAGTTATTCCTCTGGCAGGTGTCCGGGAATGTGGAATGGTGGACAGCATAAAGCTGTAATACAGCTATTGTTATATCTGCGTGAAAGAATTTTTATTGTACTGTTGACTGTATTGACTGACTGCAGTAACTTGGCAGTCCAGCAGTATCAAATATTGAATATGCAATGATTAATTAAATTCATGTAATAGTTTATAATAATAATATAATTTTCAACCTTTGTATTTTTACAGTCATGCCTAAGATAAAGTTGCAAAGTTCGGATGGAGTTACCTGTGAGGTGGATGTTCAAATCGCACGCTGTTCGCTGACAATCAAAACTATGCTGGAAGATTTGGGATTGGAAGAAGAAGGGGAAGACGATGTCATTCCGTTACCTAATGTAAATTCGGCTATTTTGCAAAAGGTAAAACTGATTTGGGAAGTCCGTCTATCTATATTTAATATTTAATAGGCACGGCTAAATTGAGCCGTGTCCTCTTGATTCAATTTGAAAGTTGTTCCAAGCTTTTTTGTTGCGTACCCTTTAAAAGCTTGTCCTAAGTGACAAACAGACAAATCGAGCCAAACACTCCCCTCTGACCCCAGCTTTACTTTAGTGACCTTTAGATAGAGGTCAAACGGCCCCGCTACTTCTTTGTTCTGTCATTCTCAAGATTGATCTATAATCGACAATTCCACATGTTACAAACATCAATGGCTTCATCATCATTGAAAAGATAGGGGGAGGCAATAAAATTGAATGCGTCACTTGAACTAAAATGTAATTTTATTATTCTTAATTTCCAGGTGATCGCATGGGCTACTCAGCACAAGGTAACATTTATAATTGTTATACCATGTTAAACCTACTCTGTTACATCCTGACACAGTTTCTAACATTATCCCTAAAATCACATTATAAACATATTAACTTAATTATGTATGTTTATTGTAGGATGATGCTCCGCCTGTGGATGACGATGAAAATAAGGAGAAGCGAACCGATGATATTTCTAGTTGGGATGCTGAATTTTTGAAAGTGGATCAAGGAACACTGTTCGAGTTGATATTGGTCAGTACCTATATAATGAACCCCTCATTTGTGATTATAGAACTAACAATAAATATATTGACGAGTATAATGTTTATAATCTTACAATTTATAGGCTGCTAATTACCTAGACATCAAGGGTTTGTTGGATGTCACTTGTAAAACTGTGGCCAATATGATAAAAGGAAAATCCCCGGAAGACATCCGAAAGACTTTTAATATTAAGAACGACTTTACTGAAGCCGAGGAAGCCCAAATCCGCAAGGAGAATGAGTGGTGCGAGGAAAAGTAGATGGATAATCGATTTTGCCATTCCAGTCATGAATTTGCGAGAAATGATGCCATTACATACAATCAAATCTATTCAACATCATTTATAACTTTCATTTATGAAAACATTTTGGTAATTAAATTTTTCTAGTTTGTGTCCATGAGTTTACAAATATTAATTTTTCGAACATTCCGACTATTATGTTTATCTTTTCGTATTTCAATAAAAAGAAATATTAAAATGTCAGTGAACATGTTATTTTGTTGAAACATACTGTGTATTCTGTATGATAAATGATTACATTACATAAAATTATTGATTTATCATCATACAAGTTCAATACCCATCATCAAAACAATTATTGATTTTGTTTTAATCCTTACTAGGTTATTAATTAAGACAGTTAAAACAGTATATGGTATAGTAAACATTTGAACTGCAACATTAAGAGGATTTATTTCAAATTGAACTCAAAAAAATACACCGGCCGGTACAAAAACGTTAGTCTGACTCATCCACTTTGTTGCCATTGCTTTTAGTCTCCTCTTCACTATGTTCAGTGTTGCTACCTCCTCCTCCTCCTTTTGATTCTTCATTTTTTTCCTCAGCATCTTCTTCGTCTTCTGAATCTAATAGTCGTTTAGCTTTCTCTAACTTTCTTGCTTTTAAGCCTTCTTCACCATCGCTTCCATCATCTTCCATAGCCTCATCATTGTCATCTTCTTCACTAGAGTATATATTAGTACGAAGTTTTCCAGTCTTTCCTGTACCACCTTTTTTATAACGATTCTTGATTGCAGACAGTGAGATAACATTGTCGTCTTCATCATCATCTAAATCTTGTTCCAGGTAGTTAGCAGTTAATCCACCACCACTACGGCTGGTTACTCTTTCTCGTACTCTACGTTGCTTATTTTCTCGTCGTACAGATGCGCGTAATTTATCTTCTTCCTTTTTAATCATTTCGTCACGGTGAGCTTCTGGATCTAAACCAACGTGTGATATAATTTTCACTCCTGATGTTTTTTGAGATCTATCTGCAAGTGACAGTGTCATTTTTCTGTGCGTAAACGAGTCCGTTGAATGTGGTCGGAATGTCAGCTTTGTGCGAAAAACAGCTTGCCCTTGAAGACCAGTACCTTGTCGAATGAACAAGTGGTTGTGATCACCCTGAAACATTTTAATTATATCAAATAAAGTTTATCGGTCAACGTAAGGTATTTAATTATTAACAATTTACGTTACCATTAATGTCGTAGTAATACCTGTAAAGGTTGCTTATAAACATTAAAAATTTCGCTTCCTAAATGCAAACTGAGAGAACCGTCCGACCAGCGAACAAATCTAGCGTTAGATTCTTTTACGAACACATTTTTGTCATTAAATCTCTCCCTCCAACGAATTGTGTTTTCAACCTTGAGCTTCAACCGAGCTCGCCCTTCTTCATCCAAAGTCTCTTCGTCATCAATCTCATCTTCATATGTGCTTGCATCGAATGGTCGTGTTTCAACCGAAAGAAAGTTTGGTAGTTTTACAAAATGAATTCCTTTTCCTAAGTTTGTAGTTATCTTAGGGATTTCCACGTCAATTCTAGTTTCAGGAGGTGGTTCTTCAACTTCCTGATCAGATCCAGCTGCAACAGATCCCTTTTCAGACCCTTTTTCGGAACCTGCTTCAGAACGCTTATCCGCTTCATCATCGATCTGAAATCCAACAAAAAAAATGTTATGAAAGACTACTTGGAAAAAACAATTGTCAAGTTTTACACAGAACAATACAAAGCATCTGGTGACTCGAAGCATTTTAATTTAGATCTGATTTGACAATAATGAATTTGTGGAATGAATACGATAATGTGGATTCTTTGAATTTTCTATCAAAAGCGAGACATAATAAGTGGAAGTTATTAATTAAATTGTAAGATTTTTTATCAAGTAAAGTTTGTTAAAAATACCTCCATTTGTTCATCGCCACTGTCCTTTTTCTTTTCCGTACTTTCGTCATCAGAAATTTTAGCTTTCTTAGACTTTTTTGACACGTCTTCGCTTTCTGAATCCGAAGATCCCGAACTAATGTCATCAGCGTCGCCAAAAAGTTGTGTTGCATCAGACTGTGGTTCTGCAAGTTTTTTTGGTTTGATAACAGCCTCATCATCTGATCCTGAAGCATCGGAAGTTATTACTTTTTTTGAAGCTTTTTTAGGAGATTTTGCGCCAGATGAACGGGAACCAATCGATTTCGCTATTTGTTACCAATAAAAGGATTATTGATTTTAATCATAAAGACGTCAAATACAACCGGGTTCACTGCTAGTTACCTAGTACCATTAGTACCGTAGTACCTACTAATTGTAAGGTGATAATATTATAGCTAAAATGTAAGGTTAATAAAGGTTATAAAATATTATCTAAGGGGATTTAACAATTGTAATTGTTCAGAAGTTATTGATAACGTCTAGAGCAATGGAGCAGTAAATTCAACTCAAGTAGTTTTTGAAATTCAATTGAATAGACAGTTTTTAACATAAGGTCTACAGAAACTAAAATGGTTTTCTAACTTGTATGTACGTTTTTAGAAATCAGTTCCAGATAATATTATATTTCAGGTAATGGTAATAGTGATAGTACCAACAATTAACAAGTATTTATAAATTATGCTGCCGATAAGTATTCTTTCTTGTTTACCTGATCCAGCTGACGAACTTTTATTACTAGCTGCACTACCAGATCGAGAACGGCTTCTAGAAACAGATTTTGAAACTGACCGAGATTTTGATCTTGACTTGGATCTAGATTTTGATCTCGATTTTGATCTCGATTTTGACCTGGATTTGGAACGTGATTTAGAACGAGATACGGACCTCGAACGTGACTTTTCAGAAACGGGAGACCTTGACCTTGATTTAGACCTTGATTTAGACCTTGATTTAGACCTCGATTTGGACCTCGATTTAGATCTAGACTTAGATCTAGACTTAGATCTTGATTTTGATTTGCTTTTAGATTTCGAACGAGACCGTGAACGTGACTGTGACCGGGACCTAGCACTTCCTGCGCCGCTTGCGACAGAGCTCCCACTAGACCGTGATCTAGAACGGGATTTTGATCGAGACCCTGACCTAGAGCGAGATTCACTCCGATTAGTTACACTAGTTGCAGCAGGTGACGATGCTCTGGAACTATGATCTACATTACAATAAACATAATAAATATGAACTTGACTTCAATAATAAATATTTTAAAATATTACTATTACTACATTTAAAATATGCATGTAAATATCCAATTGTTAAAAAATGAGGGCAGACTAGACAGATATGTGCAAGGTGAAACTAATAATATTAAATCACATTTACAAATAAATCTGGTACAAGTGTTTTACCGGATCCAGATTCTGAACCTGAAGAATCTTCTTCGTCATGTTTCTTTGCTCCTCTTCCAGTGATACTTGGTGACATAGCCAAACTGACGGTTGAGGTAGGCTTTTCTTAATAATTTCCACCCGCTTAATTTCGCCAGCTATCAGCTGTAGTGGGGTGATTTTGTTTATTAACTCTTCTTTTGTTTGTCGACGTTCAGCTCCCTGAAACAATAATAAGAAAAGATAAACAAAAAATTACCAATATTGAAATGTCAATAAATATACACGATCATATGAGCTGTTACGGCTGTCAGCGACCAGCGATGCAATTTAATAAAATGAAAAACGCGATGATTCTTCATTCTTGAAAAACCGGTACACCGGTGTCAATGACAGACAACACTCAACAATATCAGGCATCAAAGGAGAGGACACCTTACAAGTTGGAAACTTTAGGATATGAATTGGATCGCTATTGTTAAATAGAATACCTGTTTAAGCAATTACTGTTAAATATTTAAATGTCAATTACAAAACTGCACTTTTGACTTTAGACTAAAAACAAAAAAAGAACAAAGTCAAAAGTTGAAAGTGTAATAATTTCTAATGCTCCAAGCTCCATGAAGAAATCAAAACAAAACTCACAATATTTACATTCAGCGGGCTTTATTACATGCACATGCTTTAGGAGCGACATTCAAATACGGCATTTGGTCATTACACTGACTGCCGAGTTTTAAAATCTACAATCAGCTAAGTCAGCAGTGAAATAATCAGTTCAGTTATAAGTATTTTACCTGCATTCGATAAGTGAGCAATTAATTGACGTAGTAATTGCCTCTAAACTGTTTGTTTCAATCAGTTTGAAGACTTTTTAGATCTGGACAATTTGAACCTTATAAAAAGTTTCTATCAAAATATATTATAGTTCTCCATTGTCAGTCAAGTCAGCCGAGTTTGCGATTTCACCGGGTTGGTTATTATGTTGTATGCTATATTGTAGGCAATTCTTACCGTTTACTAAAACCCTCTTTCATTCATTAATAAATCCATCCTGTCATTTATAGTCGACCTGATAATTATTTTTGTATTTTGCTTGCTTTTAGATTTGAATAAAAAAGCATCAATCAGTGGCCATCAGTTATTAGCATTCATCAAGGTGTCAAGATTGCACACCTGAACAGCGGTGCAGGTACTAGGTACTACATTAATTATTACAGTTATCGCAATTAGAAATTATTCATAGTAAATTGTATAAAATTGGGGGAAGTGGCACGAGTGGCAAGGTTTTGCTGACAAACAAACACCACTTTCAACTGAAACTTTTAATGATCTACTTTAATTGTTAATATTAATATTAACCTTTTAACATAACTCTCTCCGACTTTCCCTCCGTCCGTAATCTGTTCTGTGTTTAGACAGCTTTTGGTGTAAACGAAATCAGTTAGAAAGTTAGAATAGAGTTTATGAAGGAGAGAAGAATTTCATTTCTTGAAATATTACATTATTTACATACTGCCACCGAGAGCAAGCCTTAGGAAAATGATTCTTAGGATGGGGAGAGAGAAATGAATTTTTCGACTTTTACAT
>JAQFYB010000263.1:0-64915 GCA_034694085.1 Pogonognathellus longicornis
TTCTGTGGTCTTGTTATTTTATCTGAGTGAGTACGAATGTTACGTATGACTGCACTGTAGAACCAAAGACTAAATAACATGCTCATGCTTCTCTGTAGAAGGACATGTGTCCAGGGTTTTATAAGAAGTCAATGTGTGCAAACACAACTTGATAAAATATATTATGCTTAAAGTTGTATTGTATTAGTATTATGTCATTTCATAATCTCATCTATAAAGTTTAGAATTGGGTTGTCGGTTTGTTGATTGGGTTGTTTACGATGATATTTTTCTGAAAGAGACAATAACATAAGATAATAAAATAAAGCCACATTTCTTTGATGTGAAAATATTATGATCAATCAGTATATCAGTATAAAAGAATACCACTACTATATTATGGGTATTATAAATATGGTAAAAATGTCCAAAACATGTATATAAATGTTTTCATTTCATTTCATTCTTTTCGATTAAAAGGCGCAGTTGTGCTTATCCATGTTAGGGAAATTGGCCCTAAATGGCAAGCACAGAGGCCCACAAGATCCTCTTTCTGGGAAGAGTTTGAGGATTGACCTCTGCCCGTATTAATTTGCCCGGTTTCAACAGTTTCAAGGCTTATATTTAGGCTTAAAGTTGTAGTCTAGTCGTTACCTCAAAGATGTATCCCGTACTATCACCGAGCCAAATTTACCCAAATATACTCTGGCGGTCGTGAGACACGAAGCCCATTACATAAAACTTCTATCTTTCCTACAGCTAAATATAATGTGAAACATTTGTCATTTGACCGTGCTAATTTGATGGAATAGAATAGAATGCAATTTTGTTGAAAAATACTTAAATGTAGCCTAGGTCATAAATTCAAACCAGAGACAACACAGATTAATCAAATTAAATAAAACTTGTAACTAAAAATTATTTTATGGTAGTTTCTATGTGTAATTGGATAATTATCAAAAGGTCAGGGACAGGGCACGACATGGCGAACCCTGAACGCCTAAAAGTTTCATCTCATTGGCGACATTTTCTGGCGAACAGACGAAACTAATTATGTTATCATATTTTACAACATGCGATATAGTCCGTATATATACTCCTAAAATCCTTTAACAACCTTAATACGACTGACTACACAAAACTATAATATGCTGACATTTGACCCATTTCATATAGCTTTACAAATGTGCGCTGTTATATTCTCCTCTTTCATTCATTTTTAATTACACCGTTTGTTTTCTGCATAAATATTTATCCACAGTCACATTGTGTCATACAGTTACAGTTCATGCATGAATTACAAATCGCAAATACGTCTTTACTGGTTCACATTTCACAATGTCATAACTTTTATTATTCATCTTGTTCCTAACTACCTATCGATATTCTTGCTGATTTACTATCTACCAATGTACCAATATTAACCACTACGTTCACTCAAATCTCCAACCCAATGAAATGCCCTGTAAAGGTTTGACGAGAAACACACTGTACTGGTTTCTTGTACAGTGTGTATAGCTATTACATAAACCAATTCATTTGTTTTCTTCACAAAAAATTGTATTCCTAATTGTCATGTTATTACTGGATCGCATGTAATGCGTCTCTTAAATCCACTTTTTTTAATCAGCATAGTACAGACAGAAGATTGTTTAAGCTAAAGTGCGCAATTTCGCTTGATGAATACTATTAATACCTTTAAAATTACGCCCCTATTATAGTAGCTCCTGTATTATAAACACGTGTGTGTGTAAAGGAAGCTTATTGTATACTGACCACGATTAGTGTAAGATTATGTAAAACATCACAGAATTACGTTTAATGGTTACATTTGCTAATGTTGTAACTTACATTTACCTAAAAACTGTTTAAGTAAGTATAAAGACTTAAAGACTTTCACCGTACTTTCACTAGTGTAAGCAACCAAGTCGTTCATATAATATATACAAGGTCTAAAGGGGACAGATTTCCCATAATATTATTACGGATCAACACTAACAGTACCTCACATCCATTCATATGTAAAACCAACATTTTACAAATGGATATTACTGATATTAGTGAAATATTGGTTTTGCTATTGCAATTAGTTAATTACTGCATAATAACCCTGAATGATACTATCCCACGTGTTCAAAGTTTATTTTAGTGTGAATAGTTAAATCATGCATATAATAGCCATCAGAAAATGAAACATTACCATTGTGTAATATCCTAAAATATCTACAAATGGAAAATAATGCTGTGTCATAGAATGAGATCATACCACACAACACGAATACTAATGGAACAAAGTAAACAGAGTTGCAGATTTCTGTGTACGTAGCTTTATCGACGAATTTAAAATGCCTGTCATGAACATAATCCAAATCAAATACCTAATATAGAACTTATACTAACCCTGTAACTCTAATTGTACATATACTACTACAACCACTATTCGGCAGAGTTAGTGGAAGAATGTAATGCACACTATGTAACTTATAAAAAATAAATTTGCGTTTTCAAAACAGAGGTATACAAAATTAAGATTAAAAGAATTACTTAAAAACACTAGCCTAATACCTAATAAAAATCGCTTTGATCCTTACAATATGTTCACATTGTAATTGCGAGCATAAAGTATATTATATCTATACACTACACTAACAGAAAAATCTTTTGATTTCATTCAATTTCTAGTAAACCTCAGTTTATGTGATAGATTAATTTTACCAAACACATCTGAGTCTGTAACTCTGTACTTTACATTTTTATACTTTTTGAATTTATTTCAGAAATTGTAATTCTGCCTCCGTATAGCTTATAAAGGAGGTGAAAGTTGGGCTGTCCCACAAGGTTATGTAGACTTATACTAATTTGTATATAAAAAAATGCTATAGTAAGCACTTACCTTTATATTCCAAATCTCTGGACAAAGTGCCGAATACAATCTTGACATTTACATGATCTTTGTAAACTTTTGTGTCAATCAGATATCAGTTGCAAATAATATGTTGTGGAACACATTCAAATCACTGCACTAAGTACGTAGGTACATCAATGATCTTTAAACAACATTAAATCATATATACACATAAAGTAGACTAAACTGTCTATAGCTTATTGTTAGCTAGCTACATACAGATACTATACAAATCAATTTACTAAATGTTACACTAATCAAAATTGGAATGACTACAAAATGACAAAGAAAAATAACTGAAATAAAAAATATGTGAATGATTATTGCTAACTCACTTTATACTCTTGTAATCTGTATACATGTACCAAACCAATGTAGTTATATTTACAAACACAACATTCTTGTACAGCTCTTGGTTAATCCCCAAACTTAAAGTTATTATGGTCTCAAGGTCTAAACGACCACAACATGTTAAAAAAACTTTTGCACGCAAAA
This sequence comes from Pogonognathellus longicornis, assembly GCA_034694085.1. Lineage (NCBI taxonomy): Eukaryota > Metazoa > Arthropoda > Collembola > Entomobryomorpha > Tomoceridae > Pogonognathellus > Pogonognathellus longicornis. Next base: position 3,380 of record JAQFYB010000263.1, read on the forward strand.
TAAAACTACTCTACAGATTCTGAATGAGAATACTAACTGAAAACAAAATGTTTGTTAAGTGATGTGTTGTAAAAGTTGACAATAAACTGAAAATGAAAAGATAATATGGAGAGAACTGCGTTTCGAATGAAGCAGTTTGTACACAGAGAGAGATTATTAACACTCACTCTCTGACTGACGTAAGAAGAACAGTATCAACATCAGTGTACAATAACAAGAGAAGACATTTCCACCTTCCCATCACATGTTCAACACTCTTCCTCCCTTGCTATTTTAAGCACATACTTCTACAAATCAAAAACGGGATCCTTAAAAACTTTGAAATACTTGCACGTATTCTGCTCTAACTGCAGCTAATGAACTTGTAGTTCTTCTATCAAGTCCCTTTTCAGGAAATGGGTTAGTGATTAGTGCGTGGGTGTTCAGGGTGTCAATCTTAACTAATTTTAACTACAAAACCAATATTTTTGCTGTCACAACCAGCTATATACATTATGTGCGCATAAAATAAACACACTGTTGAATATACTGAATTGTGTGAGTACAGTAATACAAACAAATTACAAAATACAAACTACCTACCTTATATGTATATCTGTATATGTACGCTTACTGTAAATTTGTAGTGTCTCGTAATGTAATGTAAATAATATTCAGTTAAGTGTAACTGTACAGTGATTTGACTCTTACTGCCTTATAATTGGCTTTATTTTGTGCGTATTTAAGTGCAGTTGTTCGTGTCTGTTGTCTGTAGTAGTGAAATGAAATTGAGCTTAATTATACTTTAAAACTTTAAAACTTAGTGTTAAGTTCAAAGTTCGTTTACTATACTAATGAATAGCATTTAGATGAACGCATCAGAATAAAACAGGCAATTTATGATTGACAGTTAATGAACTTCAAAAACTCAATGGAAGAAGATTTCAAGCGTGTACAGTAAACAGTCAACAGTTGACAGTGTAAAGTAGTAAGGAAACTAAGGAAAGAATAAACGTAAGTTTTGTTTGTTCAATCAAGGTTGTCATTTACTTGCTCCTGCAAAATTTTGAAAAATCTTGGACTAAAGTAGGTCAAAGGCTTTAGGTTAGTAAATTTTTCATATTTATATGAACAGTTACTTGAAATTAGTTCAATTTTGACTAATTAACCATTTTAAATGTTATACTGTTATATTTACATTACACCTATTGTACCTATACCTATACTGGTTTTGCCCTTGTACATTTCAATGATAAAATGATTTACGACAGAGATTGTTAATTAATGAAAATTAAATCCATTGTACACATTTGTAATTTTGTCTTTTTTAGAGTTGCAGTACTCCTTATCTAACGTCCAGGCCAAACACCGTATAACGGTGTTGAAAGTCAAAAAGATCAAAGATGTCTTCCGAAATGTTTGAAACTTTGGAGGAGGAGCTGCAGAATTTGTGTGACACAATTGAGGTGCGAATAGAAAGAAAATTAGTAGGGAGCCCTTATGGAGAAACTCGAAAAAAATTAGTGAATGAAATTGAAAGGGACTTGGAAGAGGGTCAGAGTCTTCTGCAACAGTTGGATTCCGAAGCAAGACAGGCCCCTCAGCCTTATAGAACTGAACTCACTTCTAAAATTCGATTACATCGTGCTGGAGTCGCTAAACTAAGTTCGCGTTACCGAAGTGTCTTGGCTAATTTTGGCGATAAACGGTGAGTAATTAACCTAATTGATTTAAAATCATATAATCTCTTCGTTAACATTTAAAAGAACCACCGTAGAAAAACATTTTATTAACTAAATTACATTGTACTTGCAGAAATCACTTACCAGATCCCAGAAGGACCGTCCTTGAAGGCCGAAATGTTTTAGAAAGAACTTCAGATTCCATAGCACGTTCCACGGCTGTCGCAATCGAAACTGAGCAAATTGGGAATGAAGTTGTGGGTGAATTGGGAACTCAACGTGAAACACTGCTGAGAACAAAAACTCGATTGGTTGATACTGATGTGGAAATTTCTCGGAGTCGGAAAATTCTTAGGTCCATGTACCTCAATGTGATATACAATAAGCTTATTCTTATCGGTATAATTGTAGTCGAAGTGCTTATCTTGGGAACTATTATATACTGGAGATTTTTCAAGAAGTAATCATTGAACTAAACAGCCTAACACTATATACCTCTATTTAAACTATAGGTAAAGAAACTTCCTTTTGCCAAGTACAGATAACATTACGTCATTTAGTTGATTGTATATGCCTACAGACTTTAATAATGATATTCAGTGACAATTATTTTAATTTCGTAGATACTAACAATATTTCTTTACATCATCGCTGTCTAAGCAAATGTTACTGACAGATAACAAAAGTTAGAAACGCTGCGTATCTGTAAGTAGCATTGATTCATTCTACTGTATAAAAATGTTCCAGTAAAGAAACTGACCAATGAAATTGTTCTACTTCTTTAGAATTTACAGCACAATGGAATTTTGTTATTGGAGCAACAAAATATGCAATAAAAAATTCCATTCGTCTGTTAAAACTGTGTACCTACTCAAGTCAACATAGGTTTGTGAACTGTATTTCCACTGTGCTTTAACAACATTTTATCTTCCTCTTGTATGTTTCCATGTCATGTTGTAAGACTTTTAAAAATTAACCCACAAGACACATTGTATATTGTGTTGTTACTTTTGTACTATATTATATGAAAATCTAAGTAATGATTAGAGTAAATAGCAGTATAGTATACATATAGTGTCTCCAGATATTGTATTTAATTGGATTGTTTTGGTACATGGTACGTCTATTTATTAGGTGTAGACACGTTAGTACTACAATCATCAAATGTTACTATTATTAGTTAGTAGTTTTGCCGAGTATGTATTTTATTAAATAATTCGTAGAATTCTCTTTCTGTCAATTCATCGAAACTGATTGTAAGATGTTTCAGTTTTCACACTGAGACTAAAGCGTTGTTTTCAACATGATTGTTTAAAAACGGCCGTATGTAGGTATGTGGTTTGGAAAATAAACCAAGCATAAAAACAATACTAAAATAAAGTCATTATCATAACAAAACAAATGATGCAGATATTTTTTGACTCATTCTTGCAGTGATGTAATCGATTACATTCGTCAAATTACAATAATCATTAAGAACTGTCTAAAAAGAGAATTCCCATTTGCTATATGGTTGTGAATATGAGTTATGTATATGATATGCGAAGATCATCATCGTTCATGTCATGTATTAGCTATTCTGTTACAACGCAAATGCATATACATACACAACCAGAACCAATCCCTACCATACCCTAACTTGCATTTATTGACTACTTCAACAATTTCAATGTCAAATGTAATTGTGAGACTGTAACCAAAGTACTCTGCTGTAACATTACTCAAACCAGTTATCAAGGTTAGGAGTATGTATGTATGTTCGTTCTTAGTATAATATGATTTTGGTATGTATGAAAATTCGAAATGAGTTTTTCCCAAATGCTTTGAGTGAGACGAGCTTAAAACGGATTTACATTTACGGACTGTTATTTCGTTCATTTATTGATCATTCATTAATAATAATGGTTTAACTTAAAAGTGTTTATTATGTAGGTAGCAAAATTATTCGATGCGCCATATTTAATTAAAATAAGTAGATCGGGCAGGCAGGATATTTCATTACTCTCATTATTATGTAAACTTTGAACTTAAAGTTATAAAGGTATATACTAAGTAACCTAAGGTCTCATCATTAACACAATAGCAGGCATTGACCAATTAATGATTTCCTATATTAATTTATGTCTTATGTCCAAACAAATGGATTTAATAAATCATTAATTATAACATGTATGAAGAATCAAACATGATTTGGACAAAATTTTGTTGTCGGGTTACATTACAATAAATGAATCCCAACATAGTACGGAATAATAAGAGTTGAATAGTTTGGTAAAATCTTGTGTCAACTTAAGTTTCGGCATGCCATACTTAATATAAATTAGAGCTGCACTTAGAGCTATACACTTACACACATAATTGAACATAACATTACATTAAATCATTAAAATTCTACACAAGGTTAACACACAGATATTATTATATTATTTAACGCACACCCATACACAACTAATAATTCCAACATTTGTGAATTTAAGAGCGATTTGTACAGATTAATTTCGGCAATACCATCGAATCTTCGACATTCATGAATTTTACGCGCTTTGTATACCAACCCGGTACTAATACAACTATTATAACCAAACCTGCAGGTTAAACATTCTTGTTTTGTATACTTACATACAAAGTTACAATGAAGCCAATTTTTTACTTTGACTATTCCTACAAATAATAGTAATAGTATATCCTCATAAGTATAAACGACACTGTTTTGCATAGACACGGAATACTTACGAACGATTCATTTATTTCTTCTTCATAACATTTAGTACTTTTATAGACATGATATAATTTTCATTAAGGAATCCTACGGTTTATAATGACTAAATCCAAATGTCCAACTTTCTGCTTGAACTTTTACTGGAACTATATATAAAACATAAATGGATGGACTCAATCCTTCAATAAATAATGAATACAATAGTTTGATTTCTCATAATTACTAGGTAGGTACTTTATTATTTAATACCTACAATGTATTTATTGTTAGTAAAAGTACTTTCATTTTCGATATCTAAATACTAACGTCTTTAAACAAATAATTGCCACATATGAGCAGAGTATTTGGTATTCAATTCTTAGTCGATACTTCATGATTTATTTAATCAAAGTAGTAGTAGACAAAAATGTTTAGTAGTAATAATAATTTAATCGATTCTGTTTGTATTTATGTATATACGATTTTCAGGGTTTCTTATAAACTAAACATGATATTGTTTTATTCGCTTCGCATAAGAAATTATTAAGTAGCATAGTTCTCACAATCAATGTTTGTTTTGTAGGTATGTAGGATATTGTCAAAAGCTTAGTATTAATTCTAAAAGTCCCACAGTCACATTACATGTACACAGTATAGTCTAGATTGTAATAGATGTATTTAATATTATATTTATTATGCATCAAAAGGTACATTCAAATACATTCATGTTACAATTCGGTGAACTTCCTTTGTTGTCCAGCCCATTGGATCTCCCGAAAGAGACAATGACGCTAGTTTGCCTACTTAAAGTATTTTTATGCTAACCTACGTATGTACTATTGTAGTAATTCAAAAAACTATAAGTAACAAGTGCCTAAACGTAAAAGTAGCTACGCTGTAATAATTCTATCCTCTTTAAACGACTGTTTAAATGAAACTACGATTCTAGCGTAAATATTACATAAGAAATTGTGTTTACTTTCCTATATCTTAGGTTAAAATAACTGAATAAATAATGGAAGCGTTTGCGATAGTTTTCAACAATTTACGATGTCGTAGCTAAAACCGACTGCACCCACTAGAGTTGACTTATCTAAAAGGTCAACCATTACATTACCGTAAACACACTATCAATAATTATACGAACTCTTAATATCTTTTACTTCATTAGGATATTCATTTTTTTAAAAGGTACATAAAAGTAAAATCCATAACCACAATAAAATGAGATACAATGCAAAATAAGAAACAAAAATCATTTCAATTGTGCATTAAAATACAATTGCGAATTGGCGACTGTTGAATTCAATTGTATGTCAATATTCAGCTTTAAGTTAAGTACATAATTATTGTAATTACATAACTCTACTTACTGATACATAATATTATTATATTCATCTGTACAGCTACACTAGTGCACGCCTGCTTCCCATTATACAACGTTGATACGACAAACCACAGGTGGGGATATCAACATTATTTCTCAGGGAGCTTAAAAGGGTTTTAACTGAAATTCTAGATCCATGCATACCATAACACATACGCATCAATCACAATACAAACAAATAAATACGCAGTCGACACTTCACATTTAATCTCTGGATCATTCATTTCAATACTTACAAATACAACAGAGACACAATTGTTATTGTGCACTTGATGGAAAGACATTTTGTGTTAAGGCAAATTTTACAGTAATTTACAGTAACTTACAAGATTACTACACAATACTCAGAATACTCTATAAATATTAAATATGTAGACGATTATTACGATTACATATATAAAACTTTCTCTACACTAAAAGTACTAGCAGCTAGTATATAATTAACGTAAATGTACGCTTACATTTAACAATACAAGTTTAATTACAACCATTGTAGATTTTATGCTGTAAACAACATTTTAAGTATATACGTTTCTCGTAAGTACACTTGCATAGTAAACTCGTTACTATTTTACATATATATTATGCTACATTTGTTAAGGCATTCGTTTCATCTGTAATACTCTCGATTTGGAAGACCTTGTTGAGTCTCCAATAAGACACTTGTGGTACTAAATTGTTGTAAGTAGGTTGGTTATAAAGGTTAGGTAAAAAGATATTACATGGATCTTCCATAACTTCAACTGTTACCAAAATGTTTTAAAATTCTTCGATATGAACAGATTGCTCTTTCGTAGATCATTACCGCATCTATAAACTATACATATATATTTTTCATCTAAACTACTTAACTTGAAAAAATGAACCATTCACTTTGTTGAACAAATCGATTCTAGTATTAATATCTATTTTTGTGATTTTTCTGGAAACGCTTCCGATATTGTAAGAGTTCCGTCTGATCCCCTTATATTGATATTCCCATTTGCATCTACCAGTGTGTTTCCTCCAGCAGAATCACGGGTGTCCACTGGTTCTATTTTTGAATTCACAGTATTGTTGTTGTTGTTGGTGATTGTGTTATTATTGTTATTATTTTTAGAGATGCTTAGTTTCCGCCCGGGGACGTTCTTACGAAATGCTGACATTCCAGATATCCATAGCTCCCGATGACGGTAAGCAAAATGCTTTCTTAGAGCGTCTCGAGAGCGACTTGCGTGGCTACAGACAGAGCAAACGAACACTTGTCCAGAGTGACCTTCCATATGAACCTGAGAATAACAGGAAAAACGTTAAAAATTCAAATATACGTATGTATAACATCCTGCTGGAACGAAAATTGTAATAAATGATGAAGAATTCAAAAATTCTTACCCTTAAATTGTATGCGTTGCTGAATTTTTTACCGCAAATCTCGCATATGATGGTTTCTGGTGGCTTCTTGGCTTTAACTTTAACGGGAGGAGTTGATTGCTCTGCGGCAGTGTGTCTTCCCGTGGAGCTGATGACCTCTACTCCGTTTGCCCCCGTATCTGCGTTGGCAGCTGTTTTCTTTCTTTTGTTCCCTTGCTGAATACTCGCGGCAGCTACTTTAGCTAAGTCTGCCAGTGGATTTTGGAGCGCTCCATAACGATCCGTGAACTCGTTGCCGATGTGGTACTCTACGTTAGGCTCTAGGAGTTGTGCAGGAATCGGCGTGTTGTCTTCCGTCATCGTCATTTCCATGTTGTTGTCATCATCACCGCCATTCCCAGACATGAAGGCCGGATGTCCAGCAATCCCTCCTGCCCCGGCCGAGTAGTAATATGGCGGATGTTGCTGCTGCTGCTGTTGGGCTTGTTGAAGCTGCTGTAGATGATATTGAGCCGCTAGATTATGTGGACTATTTTCTAAATAACCTTCAGCTTCATATTGAACCATATCATTATTGTCACTTGCCTCGGCATTCGCATTAGCTGCTGCTATAGCTGCCTCTAAGTGTGTTCTTGGATTCTTGAGCAAATTATCCAAAATACTAGTCGTTCCGATAAATATTCGATTATTGAGGTTTGTACTGTTAGTTTTGGGAGACTTGTTGTTGTTATTGTTGCCAGTCTTATTGTTCGAAGACGGCATAGTAGTGTAGCTGCCACCGCTTGTTTTCAAGCCGCTCTTACTACCATTATTACTATTACTGCTAGTGCTGTGGTTACTATTGCTGCTGAGATTTATAATTTCTCCAATGGAAGACGCGGATGACGAGTATTGTGAAGACGCAAAGGGTGAGCGACTTTTGGCCCTTTGCTGAAGATTAAGATACTGTTGTTGGCGGATGAGTTGCTGCTCTAAGAGTTGCTGTTGTTCAGTTCGCTCAGACTTTTTGTTGATACTGCTATTATGATTACTAATGTTATTATTAGAAGTGTAAGTATTTTGTACTGGAGAAGAAGACATGAGATGAGAAGGTACGGACGGCACGACCAGTGGTAACTGCAAATGTGGAATATGCAGAGATTCTGAAGACATCATTGATTCATTAGGTCGGGGAGAATCGCACGGTGGTGGAGTTTTATCTGGGGTCATTACTGACTCAGGTACAATACTCGTCAAGGATTCCAAGACTCCCTGTGAGCATCACAAAATCCCAATGCGTAAATTATTTGCACTTTAGATACATCTTGTTTAAAAATACTTTTGACACATTTTACATCGAATTGGAATCATTTCAATTGAATTTATTTTAAGATATCTCTGCTGGAACTATTTTTATCAGACAAGAACTTACAGGATCACCAAATCCAGATATGCCCAGGAATTTAGCTCCAATAACCAAATGAGGAATAATGGTGACGGGTACATGGGCTTCTCCACAGTAGAGAAAGCTAAGTAAAGCTTTTCCAGCCTCAGCAGGGATGTCAACCACGATCACGGGCATCATATGAGCTGCTTGTGCCATCGTCTATTTTAGGAAAGCAAACCAAAATTCACAAACTATTATTACATTCACATTCATAGGATATAGAGGAATAGCAAAATAGCATATAAGCACATACAAACTAAAGTGGTCTAGCACTACTATTAGAAGTCAGACTACGTAGAAAGAACCATCCCAGTACATCCTTCACTTCACCACTACTGCAAACAGTTTCGTCCTAGTTGCCACACTTCAGTTCGGTCATGGACAGATATCGTCGTAGTACCATGGAAATAAATGGTTTTCTGTTCTGCTCCTGCATCCTGGATATCCAATTCCGTTCTACTAACATGTAAACCCTGTCTCTGTGTGTAGAAGACCCAACCTACCAGTCTCGCTTGCAAGTAACATTGTAACTCAACCAACTGCACAACGAGCTACGAATACGAAACATACAAACCGTAAGATTCAACCTACAGATAGTCTTAAGAACTTTTTCGGAGATCAGACTTTACACATGAACATCACAAGGTCTAAACTATATATTTTTAAACTCATTCAGCACACACGTGCAAAACAAATAAATTCACGGAGATTTCCAGGAGCAAAGTAAGCCCCACACGTCCTAACGGAAGTCAGTGTCTATCCTCATCCTGTCATGGGCCTAAAATAGCCTTTCCCTCCAGAATGCCTCCCATTCCCAAGATAGAAACTTCGGGATAATTCTATTCTCTGCACGGTTAACTTTTCTCAGCTACATGGAAATCAATCCAAATTCTAAAACGTAGTTTGATTTAGCATCACAAAAAAGTGTTTGATACTCTAGCTACCACGTACGTGTTGACAGCAATAAAATCACTGCATGATAACGATAACACGATTATCAAATACTTAAACATTACTGGTTAGAAAATATTTCAGTTCTTCAACTTTGTAGAGCAGATATTTATACAGCATCTAAAATTATAAAATTTCATTGAAGCGAGTTTCTTTACGTTATCCTACTTTTCCTGAACTCATTATTTTCTCCAAGAAATACAAAATGAGTTATTTGGCTCATGGTTGGTACATGGATACAATGTAAAACACCATGAGTCATGAATCTCAGGGACTGTCTAAAAACCCGAACTGAGCAACTGACTGAGTCTGTGAGTCACGGATCTCAAATAAAATGCAAATAATTCCAGCCACAATTGCTGCAACCAAATAAGGAGTGGCGCCATGAACTCAGAGTGCAAAGAGTGTTTTGCCATAAAAAACGACTAAGTCTCACTGCTTTTCAACTAATCAGACTAAAACCTACTGTATTTGGTTGGAAATGCCAGAAAAAATCAACCATTCTGCTTCATTTAATTCTCTCAGCATGACTGCAGTATAGTGCTGCATTCACCCTGAGATATGAGACTAAAAATCCTGTCTCAACTTCTCTCTAACTCTATTTCATTTAGAATTCTCTTCGCTGTAGGATTTTCTCGTGCAGAAGTCATTTCGAATGTTTAAATACGCAATAATTTCTAATTTTTTGTCACGACACTTTTATACTCAAGTTTTGAGTACATTTTCATAGCTCCTATTGTCCAAACATTAAAATTGCATTTGCGATTATGCAAAATTGTCACAAGTCGTCGTTTGTTATGTTGTGGCCTGGTGCATCATTCATATCATAATCAGAGTGTAATACAATGTGCGACATGTTCATGTAATATACATGTACATATGTAGCACTAACAAAACAACAGTTCAGCTTTAGCTCATTCATTGGAACATTTTATTATTAGTACGAAGGGAGGTTTGTTTACATTTTAGTGTAGTGATAATGCATAGTATGCGATGACGTTTTAAGTAACTAAGTGTGGGATGATGACGTGACAGTGCAGTACTGGATTAAAAAGTCGTCTTCACGGGGAGCAATGTTGCAAAGCACAGTAAAGTTATGCGGAGTGAGAGATACGTGTATATTTTTATACTTACTTGAATAACAGAAGCAACGTATGGAGAGGCAGCTGTAAGAACGATCTTATGTACGGGGAGCGGCGTGCCTTGACAAAGTAGGACAGCATCAGTGCCAATTCCACTATCCCACAAATTGGCCAGAGATCTTTGCAAGGAAAGAAGTTGAGTGTTCCACTTTAAGCTATACATGCTTGGTGGACAATTGTTACTGCCACTATTACGACGCTGATGATGAATGTGGTGGTCCACGGAAGGTGAAGCAGTTCCTCCACCTCGTAGATCTAATCCAGCGTTGCTGTTGTTACTGTTGTCTTTATTTTGCTGAGTAGTTGAATCTGGACTTCCACCATTTCCAACACCACCCAGTCCATTGACACTTACAGATGCAGAGGTGCTCGACGTGATGCAAATACTTCCACCGCCTCCCCCGTGTCCAGGTGACTTATTCTCCATCAATGCCACTCAACAAACTCTTGGACGAAGTGAAGCTGTCTGGTGGCAACCAAGGTGCATACGATGTGACGGTGAAGTCACAAATGTTTCTTCAAAATTAATTTAGCCAGTAGAAAAAACGGAAGATTTACAGGCACTTCGGAACGTTTTCTCAGGCGACGGCACAAAAAACTGCAAATATTCAAAAGGAAAAAATGAACTTAGTGAACAGCTCCGTTTGGTGGTTGTAAAAAGGAGGTTCATGGCTTATAATGAGATGACTGGCTCACGGTGGGATGATAGTATGGGGTGGGCTTAGTCACAGTTCCAACATTTTGTAATACGATGAGTACTATCATGCGAAACGAGTAAAGTATATAAGGCCAACGCTAACGCTACAACTACAACAACGCTACATACAAATCTTTGCTGGGGATGCACATGTTCTTATTCTTAAGTTACGTTGAATCCTGCACTCAAAAGAATATGCTTAACATACCAGTACACGGATGGGTAACATTTCCAGCATGGCGAATCTAACTGTACTTTCCTCTTCTCTTCTTACTAAGAATGAGGAACAAGCTCACAGGATTGAAACTTTCAGCAACTCACAAAGATTACTGGTGTTGGTGCTGCTAGCTTTAACCACATAGAGGTAGGTAGGCACACATAGGTAAGTAGTACGGATGAAATATTAAAGCAACAACCACTTTATCCAAACTACTACACACATTCATACAATGTAGCAACCAAGGCACACACAACACTCTAATACCTATATCATTCCAGACCAGATGCTGTCAGAGGCTTAATTTCTTTTCTGACAAATAAAATCAGCACGAAGTACCAAGACTAAGAAGTAAGGAAACCTGCACACACCTTTCGTTCCCCGATGTGTGCAATGCAAATAACAATGGGAATCTGGATTTTTAAATATGAATGCAAAACTAACTGTAAACACTAAGAAGGTGTATACTTATATAAACCTCTGTACTACATGCAATACGGTAGGCTCATGTAATTTGTACACACATACCTATATATTATACAAGTTATGAATATAATATACCTATGTGTTTTGACAATTAACAAATAAACAGTAAATAAGAAAGAAAGACAAATTATAGAAGTGCTTTGGCAGAGCGTGAAGGAAAGGAAGACTGCGAGTGGTAAATAATTGAGACGACATCAATGAAGACACAGGCTATACATAAATCGACTTAGACGGAACCAGGCCAAATACAAATCCTCCCTACATATTCTTTCCTCTAATTACAACAATTGCCAATAAAACGGTTTCCTATTCTAGAACACATAGTTAATTCCACATTGTGCATTCCTAGAAACCTTTTGCAATGAGTGTTTGTCTAGTTTTGTTGCACTACGTCAATGAAAAAGGTTTTCTGCCCTCAGAAGCCGACAAATCCTTCCTGCCCCGGTGTAGAATTTTTGCAAAGCTAATAATAACATCATAAAATCAAGTCACTGTCGGTAATAATAACTTCTCACAGAAACCAGAAAAATCATTTATTTGCTCACGGAATTTCTACGTGCCTGTGTGCTTAGGTATGATGTGTGCAATGCAAGTCACACTATAGTAACTTGAAGCCAATTGCAACGCTACTCTGTCGAGACAAGCAAACTTTCTAATCCCATAAAAAAGCACCGACATACAGGAGGACGACTCATCGTGTGTAAATGTGGCTGTGTGAGAAACAACAGGAACATTTTTACCTGCAACTTTAAATACCCCCTTGTTCCATCAACTAACTCATCCAACAGTATTTTCTACACAATTATACCACAATGCAAATGTAACGTCAGCTAAAGTGGAGATATACTTTTCTTCAACTCACCAACTAAAAATGTAGGCAAAAGGCAAAGCAAACAAGGAATCCATGCCATTCTAAATTCAATCCAGCAAGACGACTTCTTGTACAATAAAAGATGATTACACGAGAAAGATCCTATCCATTACTACTATTACTACTTTATGACTAGACAATGTACATACCTACCTATACACCAGTCAGCTGAACACTCACACTACGACTATGTATGTATGTACTACTACTAGTTCCGTCTTCCATCATTCATTAGCACACAAGAAGAAGAAGAGAGGTCGATATATCCGTCTCACATACTCACATTACATGTACTTACGATGAGCTACTAAAACTAAACGTAGGATAGGCATCTGTACTTTTAAATAAATACTACACATCTAACCTACCTCCCTTATAACTTATGACGATAATATCCGCAACAGCAACATACAATCTTTGGAAAAGATATTTCTACTACAAATCATATGATGCTACCACAATTTACAATGAAAGAGAAGAATTACACAAATGTAGGATAAGGATGTACGATACGATAGGACTCAACGATAGGATGCACTCTCCGATTTAAATGTGATAAAAGCATGTAGTAGTGTGTTATATTAAAAGTTAAAGTATTAGCAATTTTCCTTTTACACGCTAACGTATAAATCATCATCATCATTTTCCATGTGGTGTGTCTTATGAGTGGTTCACCTCACTATTCACATTTACATTCACTTGTGTATAAATATATTCACTTGTACACATAAAAGAAAAGAATAAAATCTATTTTCATAGAAGTAGGTAGCTATGGCACAGTAGTAAAATAAATAGGAGTGTGTACGTAGAAGAAGCAGTGGAGTAGTAGTGTATATTCCTTGCAATGCGTTTAGTTCAGATTTATTTACAATTAGTTGAATTGAACACAACGAAGCGTATACAGTTCACACAAAACAACACAACACACACACACACACATGTTTTACGCTTGCATCTCACGACATGTCCTATCCACTATCATATCCGACTATCCTATCCAGTAATCTTTTCCTCTGTATAAAAGCAATGGAATGAAGGCAAGCGGCCTACGATACGAAACAAAAGTTGCAAATCCAGTTGCTGCGTATCATATCGTAGATTAGATAGGTTCATTTCACACAGTCAAGCACCAAGCAGATCAAGTCAAGTCAGCAGAGTTCATCCAGGACAAGAACAGTGCAGAAACCAAACCAAACCAAATGAACAGCATGTACACATTATTATTATATATATACAAAGTTTACAAAGTCTACTACAGTCAATTCAGACATACAGATATATGCAATCCTACACACACACATACATACGTGTATATATAAAAGTGTTTTGGAAATCAAACACAAATCAGAGATACACAAGGTAATAGCCACAGCCACACTGCGAACTACGAGACTACGACTACAGCATATTATGGCTAGGCTGGTCTAATACCTGACTTGATTATTGAGAGCATTATATAGGAGAAGGATGATGATAGTCATAATATCTTTCCTGTAGACGACCTGGTATAGTCTGGCACTCTGGTCTGATCTAGTCTCTCTCTCTCTCTCTCTGAAAAATGCCTGTAGCTTTTTATTGTGAAATGGAATGAACTGTGGAAAGGTATGGACAACTTTGTTATTCTGTTTCCTTGCGATGTATCCAAAGCTATGCACAATGATGTGGTAGTGATGTTGTTGTGTTTGTGTTTTGTTGATGGAGGTTGTTGGAGTGGATGAACTGCCTGAACTGAACAAAGCGGTAAAACGAGTTCCATGCAACGAAACGCAACGCTACGTAATGTGGACTGCATTGAATTGCTAATGCTCATTCCATTCCCTTCCCTACACTCTCATACAACTACTACCACTACAACCACCACACATATTTCATCCAAACTAAGTTAGCAAACTTTTACGTCTGTTGGGCTAAGAATGAGAATATGTGAGCTTCTTGCTATTCTGTAACCTCGTCGATAAGTGCTAAATCGAACATGCGAAATTCCTGAAGGGCTACACTTGACTCGATGATAAAATCTGATATGCTTCCCTTCTCTCTGTTTGTATACAGAATACAGACATACACTCGATCCGCTTCAGCTTCTAATCATACTACTATACTACTGACTGTCCTATGGAAATTTCATTCTAAATTCCTTCTCCTCATGAATGGTAACCTGAAGAAGATCCTGAGGTTGCACAGATCCTTACATGTTGATGTTACATGGCTTCTCGGAGAGCTGTGCAACCTTAGCTTTAATATTTTTACACCACATGCATACCACAATATGGATTTGCTTGCTGTACATGTGTGTACACAATATTAGATTTGATGTATTCTATACACAGAAGGATAACTACCACTATACAGTACATACAATTATTTTTTATGAATACATCAAGTGCAGCTGCGTGGCTAAGGAAAACTCGATAGCTTTCTGGCTGGAGTCAAAGAAATATTTTATTGTACAACGGTTTATGACATCAGTATTGAGAAAACCTGCCAATGTGAAGGCATATATTAAGATTCCCATCCTTCTCTCTTTGCAGAATAACTGGAATTTTTCAACTCATACATAGCAGGCATTTATCATCACACAATTAATGAGTTTCTAAAGTTAGCTCCCACCTTAAGCAAATTATTTATGAATGGGTTGAAAGCTCGAGTGAAGGAACAGCGGAAGTGGAATTTATATTCTCACTCTTATCTCGCCCTTTCATCATACATGCTTTACAGTATACAGATACATGTAGAATGTGTGGAGAGGCAGCTACTATATATACTAACTACACGTAACGTGCAGGATAGCTAGTCAACTTTTTCCAGTACAAATGAACAGTGAACCCAAACGGAACCTGTACATGCGATATGAAATTACTACAGCCAGAACTGTACTCAACTCTCTATTACACTCGTCCAGAGTGTAATAGAACCCCTAGTTAAACAACATTATAAATACATCATATCATTATGATTATAATAATGAAATAATAATGAAATAATACTGGCTACTACTCCATTAACGCTTTAACACGAGAACATTGTTTGTATGTAGTACTTTAATATAAGCATATCATATGTACCTACTGCTACTACCATATCGATTTCACAGCTAATTTGTAAATGCTTGCCAGCTTAGTTTGGATTGTTGAGTAACATTAACAGTTTTTCAATTAAAAGCTATAGAACTAGACGAATTAACACGCAAGGACATCGTTTTAGTATTTGGGACAAAACCATCATACAGCTACGCAGTATGTCTGAAATACACTTAACATGTGTGCTTAGTATACAGTAACACATAATGTACTGGATACAATTAGATCACAGAACCCTAGAATATCAGCGGGGAATTACTAATTCACGAATTCACCACACTATACGCACTAATGTATTAATGTAGTAAACTGTTCTCATAAGTATTGCATTGCATGCCATAAACCGCAAATATAACTCACAGGATCAGGAATAGTTTACGATGCTCTTCCTATTTCCGTTTCATTCACACCTACATAGGAATCATTAGACCAGGAGAGGAATTCTATAGGAGCTGGTAGGATTGCAGGATCATAAAATAAAATGTAATTGTAAACTGAATCAATGTGTCGGTCGTCTGCTAATCTTAATCAGACAATGGAAAAATGACTTGACTAGACCACAAGCAGACTGAGTCTCTGTACAATAAATAATAACAATAGTCTCAAGTCTCAAGATTATGAGCAATGTACGTCGTAAGATTCAGATAGTGTGCCTTATGTGTTGTGCTACTACGCAACTTGTCTGTTTCCTATTCCGTTCTCATTCCTCTGCGAGACGAATTTACAATCCATCGCGTATCAGATTAGAAGTTGATAAACATATTCCTGTGAAAGACCGATATGATTATGAGTCCAATCAAACTTCACAAAGATTATAAAAAGGAATGTTGTAGTATCTGTACACACTGCCACTGCCTACAGCTCGACTTGAATGATTGTATATCTATAAGTACATACGTGAACTGTGTACCATAAAATGAACAACTTGCTTTAGCATTAAAATTCTCTTTTATATTGTATGCATTTTCAACTACTTGACTTGCAATTAGTATAAATTTTCGAATAAGTACTGCTTGTTAAATATGCGAAAAAACTTGGAGTAACTAGCAAGTAGACGGTAGGCAAAGTATATAGTTATAAAGTTGTGGAGCTGCCGAATGAACAAGAAAACCCTCTAATAATAAGTCATGCATACGTACCTATTTCCAAGCCTTTCTAGCCATAGCATGGCAAGAAAGAGTACAAGAGTGTAAATGCATTAGAAACACACATCCCCAACACATCCAACATCGCTTTAGTTTTGGTTTGCTCACAAGGAAGGGTTAAAGACCTCTCTCGCTGCCAAAGCAAAGCAAGGCAAATGCATACACAACTACGCAGAGTACTGAACTTACTGGCATTACTAAAGATATTTCCTTTACTATAAGCTTCAGTTAGTTAAAGTAAGTACGTAACTTAAAGGATAAGAGCCTCCTTTCCTCTCCATGATTCTCCTTCCTACTTACCTTCTACTATTAACTTACCTGTTTTCTGTTCTCTTTACAGCCCTCCACTCCAATCCAACACCAGAACATATGATGTGAATGCAATCAGAATTTTAGCCAGCCAAACCCTTCTCGTATATATAAGTATTATTATATTATGACCAAAAGAAGTACTACAACCATTTGCAAGTAGTACCAGCCATAACTTGCTTTGGATTTCATCTACCTTGTCAAGGAAACTACAAGATGGAACGTTCCAAAATCCCTTTTACTAAACCTATCTGTGTGTGAGTGTGTGGAGGTATTCTGCTAGTTTGCAGCAGCTGAGTTACACGAACCACAAGGAATACGAACTCTATCGTATACAAAAGCTGTCTATATTTGCAGGGATAGTTTTCTTGTTCTTTCGTACTACATACAGTAATATTATGAATGTGTGTATAATATGTAGCTGTAGTGTGTAGTAAAAAATATGCAAAGTATTACAGATATTATATATTAAGTAAGTAATGCCACAATCAAGTGTAGCCAAACCAACGAAGCATTCTATCTTCCACTATCTCTATAAATTCTCCACAAGTATATTATACCCCCATCATCCTCTTTTTCTCTTGTCAGAGATTACGGTACTCCCCCTGCCTTGTCTTGACTCACCTGGTATCAGTGTGTACACTTTTAAAGGCAAGCTTTATATTTCAAAGCGAATGACCAAGACACGACAAAACTATATTCTACTTCTATTGCCATTAACAACTTGGAGTTTTTCTAATGCTAGAAGCAATGTAGCAGAATGTGGTAACAATTCATGTCTTTTTTCTACCCCCAATAAAATACTCTGGTTGCTAACTTTGCTCTACATCACTGATTCAGCCATTATTATTATGTTGCCGTTCTATGCTCTATTGTGTTTTCAATGTATTTAGGATACATTACATTTTCTGGTTGCTGATAATGTTGCATAAATCTGGTACATTAAACTGGAGTAGTCAAAATCGCGTATACCTACACAAACATTTAAATAGCATTCACCCTCCATGCAAAAACTACATGTTCGTACTGTATGATTACAGACCTCAAGCGACATAGACCCAGCTGTCTATAATATGTCTATGTGCACATCAAAATGCAAATCACATCAACTCAACTGACCTGCCTACGAAATCAAAAATCATCTTCAGCTTGTAACAAAGTTACGCATATGTATATACTGATAAAACTATTATGCTACGTATTACGCTTGCACAATAGTGTCAATAATATAAACACACACAGTCTTTATACATTCTTCACGCATAGGAATAGCTCGATTATCTCTACGTAAGTTTGTGTGCACATAATGTATAATATTGCAGTGCACTCACAAGCTGCCTACCTACAGCAATAACGTTGTTAGGACTGATTTCATCCGTACTTGTTTCTATTCTATTTTATTGCATTACATCATCATTCGTCCTTCGTCATCGTTCATTCATGAAATATGTTATGATTCATCTCCATTCTCCAGTTCTGTTATCGTACAAATACACTTATGGCTAGTGTATGTAAAACTGTACTCAATGTGTCATGTCTTTAATTTTTGCGAATGCAGAGATGTCAAATTATCTAATTAATATTATCATCCGTTGACAGCAATTGTGGCGGGCATTGGTGAGAATGACATAGATCACTAATTCACAACGTGAGAGATATATTATTCTAGACTCGTTTGCATATACACCTGCTACAAGTGTGGAAAGCTTTGTTAATACAATTAAATACCTTCCTAACTGCTTGAATTGATATAAAAGCAATTCACCATATATACCAGATGGAAGAGAAACCGAAGGGAAAATATAAAAAGCATTTAAGTCTTGTTCAGCAACAGGTACCTTGAAGGTTGAAACTATTCTGTGCGCATACTGAAGAATTATTACTAACACTTATACAAGAATACGTGGTAAACAAACGACTACTGCTTCAGTCTACATTCGAGCTATACTAAGCAACTTTTACTCAACTAACTGAACATTGTTCTTACATCTTTTGTTATCTATGAATAGGAAAACTGACATTTGCTGATGACAGTTATTTCTTGCGCTTTTTATGCTAAGAAAGCAAACCAAGGTGATTGAGACGTCATAATGTTTTGTACCTACTTACATACGTGCGGACTGTCACAGTTTTAACTTGAAGGATGTACATGCAAGAATTGTATATGTATCTTGAAACTATGTAACCTATTTTGTTTTATACATATATAATAATAATCCTTGTATACGTACCTAATACAGCTAAAAGATTTACACAGAGTTTGATATTTTTATCTAAACAGCAAGCAATTTACTTATGAACCAAAATCTATAAATTTTTGCCCTTCTATTGTTTGTTATTGTTTCAATTGAAACAATTCAAGCATTTATCCAGACAAATAAATCATTAACATTACATACTACTGCAATAGAAATGTACATTATTTTCGTGGCATACATACATACTATACTATTTAGCTCAATTTTGCCAGCAAATCCAGCATTTTAAACATCGCAATCAAAATACGAAAATACAATCGTTCCATTCATTTACGCACGGTTAGTTGCTAAAAAGTTAATTCCTTCCTGCTAAGATAATTATTGCTTTATTTCTGTCTTCAGGTGCTAATAATGTTGGTACCAAGAGTACCAACTAGCTATTCCATTTTTTGCATAAAAGATGTAAACCACTATGTATGTTTTTCTGATAGTCTTATATAAATTCTTATGCTGAAAATAATGACGCATGCGAAGGTGAAAATACTTGGAAATGCTATCAATCAGTTTGACAAATTCTAATCGTGTAGGTACACAAATAGTGTTAAAAGATCCACAATCCCCAAGGTTGGCAGACACTTGTTGGACAACAAATTCAGAGTTGTCGAAAAAGGTATTCAAAAATTGAATATAAATCTTCATTGCGGTCTACACTGAAGAGTCGTTTTTATTTATTATTATTATAAGTGTGTGCAGTGTAGGTACGCAATGATTACGTAAAAAAACTAACCTTTATAGCTTACTAGTGTTACTAGTCTAGGGCAATATTACACAAGAATTACACATGTTGGTAGAGACAGTGAGTCAATAGTGACTTTTACATGGCAGTACGTTGTAATGAATGTGTAGCAATATTCTGGAACAAAGCCTTGAACACCCCTCTTTGAACAGAACTTTCCAAAATCGATAAATTATTATTAATGAGGTAAATTGTATTGAAAGAAACGAACCTATAATATAGGAAATCCTTGTGCACATCTTCTGAACGCAAAAGTTAATATTCTCACTTCCAGTGAATCTTGAAATATCGTAGTGTAAAAAAACTTCACTGTCGAATAATAAGTGAAATAAACGAACTAAATGTAAGTAGGTTTTACAACACAAGAATGTTCCTCAACGTTAACAAGATACGTTGACAGTTCTCCAGCAACAAATGAAACCGCATAAATCCTTTCCCATGAAAGTTTAGAATTTTCTGAGCATCCTGTTTGCTCGTACCACCTGCTTGAAGCGACGTAGTTTGGGTCGCCTTGTCTCACATTCAAAAAGGCACTAAAACCCTCCTCGTTTTGCTTCCCCCGAGAGAAGAACACAGCTGCGGATCACCGCGGAGAATATGATGAAGAAACAGACTTTATTACTACAGGGACGGCTGGAATGGACTCCACTTCCGCTATAGATGCTTTGTTTTCTTTCAGACGAATTTTCCTCACGTAAGCTTTAAGCGTATAAGACAAGAACAAAATAAATGCCTCCACTTGCACAACCCACCCAAGAAATAAAATTTCTAAAAACTTTCACTGTTGTACTTGCAGCGTCAACGTAACTGCCACAAAATTGGACAAGAACTCTCTCAAAATATCGTACACAACTGTTCCCAGCGCTTAGCCAGGATTGGACAGTTGGCTGGACAAAGGTCACTGTCCTCTGAATGAAAATGATATTTCTGGAGAAATATAAAACAATAGCGCACTAAAATTTAAAACTCGTTTGGATTTAATGATTTACACACTAACAACGAATTTCGGAGTAGACTGTAATAAAAACACAATTAAAACTGACAATGAGTATAGGTAGAGCGAGCTATTTTGAGACGGAGAACTTATGTGAAAAATAAAAGCATGCAGCTTAAACCTAACCGACGGCGACGGCAGAAGGCGAATGGACTGACTGGAGTTCACTGGAGTGTACGGCGAAGCAACAGTCTCCAAATGAGCATTGACTGATATGCTGTTATGTTATGTGAATGTGTAGTGTAAGTGCAGTAGGAGATGCAGTGTGTAGTTGTAGTTGTACTTAACGTTCTTAGTCTATGTGTACTACGATCATGATGTGAATACACTCCATGTATCCCATCCAATCCAACAACTGGTTGGCTAAGGTTTGGCTAAGGCTAAGCTTTGGCTCCTATTCCTTACGATACTCAACTTTACTCCATGGAATGGAATGGATGTGAATGTGAACGGGAAGACGTCGTTGACTTGCTGTGTGATGTGCTATTCCCAACCAGAAGAAACTCCTCTTCCAATATTCTTCTTCATGCTTTACTTATCCATCCGCACCGCAACAACCAGCTTTGCACTATATAATACCAATACTAAACACAAATTCTGTATACAGACACAGGTCCATTTCACATACAATATTGCTACCAGTATAATATATATACACAACATCCATTCAGGGTAAAAGCTTCTTCGTACACAGACATATTCTCATATTTTACGTACATGGAGATATACTTAATATATCTGTAGCACTGTTAATTTACCTATGGAGGTAGTATGTGTATGTATGTATGTGTATGCAAAGGTAAGTATATTTATGAGTGTAGAGCAGGATGGGTGTGCTGTGTGCTACTACTGTAACTTGAGGACGATATTAGAGTCTTGTGGTTTGTAGAGCAGCTGCGAAATGTAACTTACAGTCAGCCGGTTTTGTTCTGTTTTGGGAGAAACTCATACAAACCTATAGGTATGCAATGTAGGTAGTAGGGTAGTACACTATGTATGTGTATATCTAGCAATTTGGATAATACAAAGAATTTACATTCTATTATAGTATGTGTGGTATGCACAATGCTGGGTAAACACTTGTAATAAACTTTGTATACTTTGTAAGTAAAGGCACTCAATTTACTTACAATTTAATTTGTGTATGAATAGCTCTCCTTTGTTGGTTACTTTACGGCTCAACTCTGGAGAAGGGAAATAAATCGTGTCTGTACAGTGTATAAGCTACAAGATGTAACATTATTGTATGTACATTTATTTATACACCTTGTTGCTGGTTTATATGTAGATGCTAGATACATACATAGTGAAGACAAGATAAAGATTTTATGTAGATAGGCATAATATTTATACGTGTATCGGCTACCAGTACCAGGCAGACGTATAACATAATTTACACAGGATTACTATGTAATGTTCACAGCACACAAACAAAAGTTATGCGCAAATATCCGTCTACTCTGCCATTTTTATACACGTACTATTAAATGACTCGGTGCATGTGTCCCCAATGTAAACAAAACAAAGTGAATATATTACAGGAATCGTTTACAGGGTGAAAATAAATGATCAAGTATTACAATACAATATAACCAAGAAGTTTCTATAATATTTTAATTCGTTGTATAATAACATGATCTCCTTTTAGTACATCGTCATCATCAACAACACTGTATAGATCTGTCTCATCGTGTACAAATATATGTAGCATGGTTAAATTTAAAGAATTCGTTATACATGTGCGAAAGCCTGCTGAAGATGAGGTCTCGATTCGTTCAAGATGTGAGAGATAGCACACGATTTGGTTCCTCATCGTATCTCGTACTATTATTAATGCTGGATGGATTATACAGAATCGTTCGTTTGCTTCGAGCCAAATCCAAAATTGATTGTCCTCTACATTCATCTGTCTAAGAATAAGTGAAAGGAGCTGCCTGCATATATATAATGTATTTGTTGGAATACATAAGGTCATGCTATAGTGCATGTATTATCATTATCATCAATATAAACATTTAGGTATGGTGGATTGCGTTGATTTTTACGTATAAGAAAGAAGATGTGTTTGTTGTGTATAGTGTGTAGTAGAACTAACAATATTATTTGAATTGCTGTGCTCTGAATTTAGGAAATTGAAACTCTGAATAATATTAGGAGAAGGTTTTTGTTGTAATATTCTATCTAAGACAAAAATACAATGCGGTCGGTGGTGGTGGTACGTGTAGAAAAATACGGTCTGCAAGAAAGAACAGTGAGTGAACCTCGATAAAACATGAAGTTTGTAAAGGAGCATATTATTGTGTTATTAGAGGTAGCTCTAAAAGCTACCTATATACCTTAAAGGTTCAGAAGTATAATCCCAAGCAAACTAACCAATGAAAATACTTGAAAACTGTGAAGTTTCTCTAATGTTGGTCTTTACTTGGCGTGTTCTGGATTTGAAAACTATATGGGACATGAGTTTCAGTTTACTTTAACCAGTACACTATAACTTTGGGGTCTTGGATCGTTCGTTTGTATTGCTATGACATGATTGTTCTGTTGAGTTCTTTTGGTAGGAACGCTGAGGCTCAACTTTCCACTCCAGTCTGACCATCCTACACTAACCAAACCATGCCAGACCATAGGAGACCCAGACAGCTTGTATTGTTAGTTTGTATGAAGAAATGAGATGAGTTGAGGATGAGGATGTGAGAAGAGAAACGAGAATTAGTGGAGCTGAACAGGGGCCAAAATCCCAAAGAGTGGGTAGGAGGCTTCAGGCTCAGTCTCCGTTTCTGACTTTGACTTGACTTGATGGTAGCAATGTGAATGTGAGCTAGTGTGGCTGTAACGAAAGGATGCCGTCGATGCGATGAAGTGACTCCAAAATGTTCTCTCTCTCTGTTTCTGTTTATATCCCTACTGCACTACAACACAAATACTACAGCCGCCACTTACAGACATATGCACTACATTCTTTATAGTGTTGTTCTAGTGTGAGCGCGTAAGATTCCTCACTATCTCTATACCCATGCTTTTCTTAAAAAGGACTTCAGAGCGATTTCGTGGATGCCTTTTCAACATCAGCACAATCATTACTCACATCGCTTGCTTTATCAGTAGATAAAACTCTATGTGCCCACCTTTAGATTGTACTTCCTATAATATAATTCATTCCTCATCTGCACGCGTACAAATAGTTCATACTACCATGCTATTAGTAGTCTAAATCTTGTGTGAATATCACACATAATATCTCTGTACAATTATGAAAATCTAGATGCTTATACATCTGCGTAGCCATGTGCGTGTTAAAAAAGTTAAAGTTGAAGTAAAATAAAAATATTTAAATATAGCATGTGCCTACTGATACTTACTGCAACTTCTAATGAACATAACGTCGGCACTGACTAGAACAATTAAGGTGTGCGCGATTCTGTTTGTTATATCAGTTTAAAGATTGTCTCTTACATCTGCATACTAGTACACGTTTCTGCTGTATCTGCACAATCTGTAGCAAAGAAAATATCAGCGTGATGCTGAATTTTTGCATTTGAAAAAAGCCAAAATGTGGATATAAAGTTGAGGGATGAAGAGAGTTGAGGTTGAGAAGACAGAACTACAGACTTGGTCTGACAATCAGTTGCGGAACGAAGATAATCAAGAAGAAAGCCAAACCAAAGTAATTCAAATGCAGCCAAGCCAGCTAGCCACCATCACCAGAACAGCAGAGGAGCAGAGCAGGGAGCAACAAACTTGAAACTGGACAACTTTTCAGAAGAAGTGAATATCCCTTGCTCTGTCTTTATGTAGCTATAATGTGAGAGGATGTTGGTTTGCACGAAATAAAAAATTGTTTCCAGAGGGCTTTGCCTCGTCTTCTTTGGGCTTTGCTTCTTTTGCCATTTCTTTCATCCTTGCTTTCCCTTATAAGTATTGTTGTGCTACCTTAGCTCAATTCTCTGTATTGTACACCTATACCTCTCCGTGCATCAACTTCCCTCGCTCTTTTACTATCTCCATTCTCCACACACAAGAAAATACACCTTATAGATACACAACATACACTCATTGCACAAACTATACGTAAAATGTCGGTACATCTACATGAAACCTACACTTACATACAATATTATACAGCAAAACATGCACCACATTTGTTATACCCAACAAACATTCCCAACACTATTATTACGCTATCCAAGTATAAGTACTCGTTTATAACACAAAAATTAAACTCCCCTTTTAAAGATTTTAATTCACATACTCGCACACACTCACACGTATAATAACATTCATGGTGTTTGTTGTAGTCTTGTAGTACATAGGGTTCGAATTTGTTAGATCCTTTGAAAAATACCGTTGTTGTGATTTAAGCTGCAAACATCTGATTTATATTCAAAGCTTATTTGTACAAATAGTTGGTTGTTGAGACTTTCGCAAATGTTTCGTTTCCACATTACTATTCACTGTGTGAACAGAATAAGTAATGGAAAATGATAGAATGCATGCAAGACAACATAAAAGGAATTCTGTTAATGACAATTATACGAGAATGTGCGATCACAGTTTGAGCTTCTCTGCATTGTTTACAAATGGATAAGTAGAACCTAAGGTGGTGGTGGTTGCACATTAGGTTTTAATAGGAGCTATGGAGTATGGAGTATAAAGGCGACCATCTTCTACCTTGGAGCTAAGTAAGTCCAAGTGGAAAAAAGCTTTTTATGTCCATCGCCATAATATCTGAGGAGTCCACCGTCCTAGCGCGTCCACCTGCCTATAGCAGTTACTCGTTACGCCTTCGCTCTGGCTTAACAGGTATAAGACTCATTTAATATTCTCGTACATTGAAATGCGGTCTTAGCTGTTTTATTATTCTGCTGGTACCGGTCTTTGGCCTGGTCTTAAGTCAGCATTGTCACGGCGATACAATCTAGCACTATGTATCAGTATCAGTGTATTTGTACCTGCATACTACCTAAGGAACTGCCATTGCACTATTGTAGTGTGTAGTATGTACGTGTAGAAGAAAAGCTTGACTAGTTAAGTTAATATTTGCATCCTCTGGAATGAAATAGTAGTAGTGAGTGGTTGTGTTGAGTCAGCCAGATCCAAAGGTGGCAAGGCCGGTGCTGCAACAAATAAAACCTGCCTTGCCTCGTATGGCTAGATTTTGATGTTAGATTTCTGTTAAACCTGGATGAACTCTGCTGTCCAGGTCATCTGCTTTTTCCAACATTCTTCTCCATGCATTAACCAAGTCCATGCCCTTTCGCTCCAACTCTTCACAAATGTAAATAGGTATAAGTAAATATTTGTGATGATACCTGTTGGTGGATTACATTCACTGTTCACTCGCCTTATTACTATACATTTTAGATTAGCAACTGGTTATCGCATAGGACAGTGCTATAGGTGTAAGGGAAATCATATTAGTATGTGTATCACAAACATACAGGCTATGGGCAGCTAAACCACTATCAGTGTGTTTCATATTTGCATTATTAGTAGCACTGTGCTATTGCATTTCTCACTCCCTCTCATAGTCATAATAATAATAATATTTTATGTCATATCTTATCCCAGGCTTCCTTATCAATTGATTGATACTTACTCACAGTTGGGTTGTGTTATAATGTTTTCAGTACGGTTGTTGTAATAATTTCTGATGTGGATTGTATAGTGTCGTCGCATTCGTGGCTCCTATTCTTATTATATAACACGTACTACACGGTCTTTCAGGTCCATGTCCTTTTGAAACGTTTTTGCGCAACATAAAATGCCAATATCACTATGAGAGTTCTTTGGTGAACGAACGACAGACAGAAAAAGAGGAGTACATCTCAACTCAACCTGCTGGAATTAGTTTTAGTTTACTGCCTCCATCAAGGTATGTGTGGTGTGGCAGTGTACGTAATCTTGCCATGAGAGCTTATGTAACATCATTCCTTTTCATTTCACACATTTTTCTACTGCGACATGTTTTCTCATAGACGAGATTAATAATTTTTATGTTGAATGGGTAAAGTATTTGCTTGCAAGGTAGCCAACCAATGTGCTATATATTTCTTATAGTAGAATAGAACCTTAAGATCAATGTTTCAAGTAGTGTGTCGTGCTTTTTCGAAGGAAACCAGTTCAATTAAGTACAGTAACTATTGATAATTAGTGAAGGAAAATATCAATTCAGTGCGTAGGTACTGAAATGTGCGTGATTATAATTTACGTGTACAGGAATGGCAAATTATCTTCGTGGATCGAGGATTAACTTTGCAGTTACCGTTAGAAATGATTATGGGATGAGGGGTCTGCTATAAAAACGGTAGCCGCGATACCTAAACCTTTTTTAAATGAAGGTATTTATCATCATTCATCAGATGCTGAGTGCATCCTTCAATTACTAGATACATAACATAGAAAATATACAAAGACAAATCCAGTCACCCAAAATCTTGCAATTAACTCTTTCACCCAGAAGAAACTTTGATTAGTTAGGTACATAATAATTCCGTGTACAAGTCTAATGTTAACAAAATTTACAATCATATGCATGTACTTTATGTACCTTTATGCTCATGCAGCAAGGGTGGAGTGAATTTTATGCAGTTGTTGTTCATGTGGGAAGAATCTATCACTCCACTGTCATTCATAGATGCTAACCAGTAATCACTCAGTAATCAGTTGTTCATCGAACTCATCATCAAATTCACTTCAATTTTTTATTTATTGTACAGTAATCATAGTATAAAAACCTTGCTTAAGGGTCCAGGGTACTATTTTTCGTCTCAGATTTGTAGAATAACTTTTCATGTTTCGTGTACCTACATGCAATTTTATCGCAATAATTTACAAGACTGCTGAAACTGCTGATACAAAGTAATACAATATGTCGTGTCAAACAATATTTTGCACATTCTCCATTTCTCCAAGAATGCAAACACAATATTTCGCATGAACATAAATAAACTGTCATACATTTCCAAGAAAACATAGCTACTGTATACGATGTACATCATGGGAAGACCAGTAACAAACAACTCAGATAGCATGATGCCTAAAGTTCATGATGTGGCCAAGTGTTTAAAAATAAATATAGGATATACCTATATAAGGATTGGCATAATCTGTAATACAAGTAAAGGCACTTGTCAGGTCGGTGTCGGTCGGTGGAATCAGCATAGAAATGATTAAAAATATCCAGCAGAGCAAACAACGATATGACAAAATTGCTAAACATAGCGTAATACATTCATTGTCCTCTGTTAGTAATACGCACAAAACATCATGGAACATTAGCAAACATTACATCACCCCTCACCCTCTCATCCGTTTCTGTTCAAACAGCATAAGTTTTTTATTGTGTTTACGATGTGATACGAGCGCATGCCTAATTTTGAATCAAAAATAAGTTTCGTAAGTGATGTGATGTGAATATGAAGTGTGTTATGATGAATTGACATGAATCATTAGATTACTATAAGCTTTTAAAACAAATCCTAATGAAATCCCACATTTTTAGACACTACAATTTTATGACCATGCTTTTGCAGAAATGCGATTCATTAATGTAAGTATACATATTATCATCTTGTAGTACTAATATAATACCTATGTGCTTTTATGACAGGCTGGAAAACAATATTGAATGCAAACAGAGTGTAGAGATACCCGAAGTATTTTTGTAACTTCAAATTCTTCATTTTGCTTAGCCCTCAATGTCATGTCTCATACTCAAAAATGTTATACATTAGATTAGGTATACTGTTTGTAAAATTGACATCTTAATTAATTTTAAGATAAAAAATTTGTAGAAATTTTTTGAAATAAAAAAGACGTAATTTGTGCTGGCTGGAGGTATTTCTATTTACTATAACGTCTGCAGATCACAATGGCATGACTGATGAGTCATTGGCCTTTCCACTTCGCTCGCGCTCCGATTTACTGGAACTGCTTCTCTATCATTTTTTGTACCTGTTTTGCTTGCATACACAAAAGTGCTTCTTCGAAGAACTCGTGTTTAGTGTTTAGTATGAGTAATGTGAAGCTTTTAGCATATTGATAGACTGTAAGAAAAGAAATGCAAGGGCAAAGAAACGATATCTAATATGGTATGGAATGGAATTGATAATTTAATTACTTCTTAATCTTACACCATCAATACTTAGCGATGATATGAATAGAAATTGCATGTCCCTGAAGAATTATGAAAGAAGACTACAGGCTGAAACTTGCCTTTACGGTACTGTTACGCTACACGAATACTAAAAATTACTCTATTAGCAAGTCTTTCCACCTATTACGCATAGCTCCATTGTTTCTAGATAAGCTAAACGTTGTATTTGCGAATATAATGTTAATGTTAGCGTGCTGTGTACTTAAAGCTGAAAGTTATACGACCCTAGCACCTACACGTAAATTATTACTACTATGGACACTCTTGCACTACAGTCCACTAAATAGTAATAATACATTTGTGGAGTGGTGTTTTTGTTAGCGTGCCATCATTTTCCATTCCAGTTTAATACTGGTGTTGTGGTGCATGTGTTATGGGGAAGGAGATAGAGAAGCTGGTAGCATGAGTAGGAAATAATTAAGTTGCCCATTAAGTGCAAATTAAAGACTCCAAGTTCTAACTAATTTTTACTTTGGAAGGTATGTGTGTCTGAGGCTGCGTAAAGGGAGGTTTTCTGTATTCTAAATACGACAGTTACCCAAAGTAATACAATGCTGATGCGAGAGAAGCCATTTACCTTGCCATGCCTTGCTGAATGAAATGAATTGCTAAGAAAAACAGGATGGACGTATTTTGCATGCAGCAGGATGTGAAAAAATATTTAGCTTGAGAGCCCTGACTAAAATATTGTACATACATACTATAGACTTTGACTCTTTCGTTTGGCATAGCTTTCCTTGCTGGAAGTGAAGTCAGTAAGTAAAGTAGGATAGGATAAAAGCTTGAGAGTGCTCTTCTGATTGCCAACAGAGTAAAAACACCACAGACAGCTCAAAAACTCACTTTATTATTGCACTGCAGATATAAAAGGCCAGAAGACTCCACCACCACTACTTCCAAACGAACGTGGTTTAACGTTGTTGCAAGGCAAAGGTGCTATGAATACCTATACAAGAAATTCAAGAAAATAATTGCACAGAGCTGTAGGCATAATATCTGCGTAGGTATGTGTGGTTTATAACAGGCGAATCTCTCTGGATACGAGATACTTACCACCTATGTGAGGGAATGCTGCAAAATACAATGTGTTTTACTAGAGATACTCAAGCTTCCGACCATCTCCTCCACAATACCTATACACTACTACTATAATGTAGGTATAAGTATGGAATGAATAAAGTCATTTAATTGTGTGTACATTTCTTGGTACAGTTACATGCTCTCTCTCTACTCTACAATGCCTATGCTCACTATTTACACTGTATGAAGACTACTGACTACAATGTTAGTAACACTTATTTCCTTTTTCAACTCTACGCATGGAAATACTACATGATGCTAATGGTATGGAGTTTTTGTTCATTGTAGCAGACTTTTTGACGTTTCTCTTACCTGATTCTTGCTATTTCACAAACTCTGCGAAGAACTATCAACCATTTGAACAATGTGATTAGAAGGAAACGTAACAACTAAGGCGGAAACTGAAGGTAAAAAGTCAATGTGCTTTTTACATCTTTTCTAATTTTGACGTTATTTTAAACTGCCAACCCGTGAACTAACTACTTTGCATTCAAAACGCTCTGAATTATAATTTGGCCACACGTATCAAATGTTTATTTTTCATATGTAACAGTTTCAGAAATTGACGGAATAAAAAATAGGTTTTTATAAGTAGATGTGCATTCATTATATTATAGCTATACACTATGCCTCACGGAGAGTTATTTCTGTTGAATGTGTGTTTGTATTGAATGCTTTCTGACTCGTTTCAGATTTGAAGAAGCGATGGTGTTGGAATGTTTGCACACATATTTTAAGCTTGCAATTTTATTTATATTTAGTACAGAGCTATAGTCATATCCTATATAGAAGATAATCAATAAATAACAGTGCAAACAGTGAATGTCTAGTTTGCTTTTAAATAGGTTGGAAAGGATCTTTAGATTGCTGCAATTTAAATGGAACAATACAGCTGTGTAGTATGACTTAGTGTAGTACTGCAGTGGACTGGAATGGAAAGACAGCATTGGTTATAAGCATTGGATGAATTAAACGAATAAATGACCTAAATAAAAGGATGATGATGAAATTATGTGTAACTGAAGATGGGAAAGCCATGCAGCATATAGAGGGATTTGGAGAGAGGACGTCATCATATGAGTGAGTCTATTCAATGCTGTTCAGCTTCAGCCTCCATATAAATTCGCAATAGAAAAGCTTTGAAGGTGTGAGTATGGAGTATGGAGCTATTGTACTGACAACGAAAGAAATATTTGCAAAATCAACATAAGAGAGTAGTATGGTAGAATGGATAGAAGAATGGAAAGTTGCACCGGCTTTGAATGATAATGAAGGATTGTATCTCTGCGTAGAAATGCTGAATGTGGAGTATGGCATGGAGTCATTGTTGTACAAAGTGAAGATGCTATGGACTGTTTGGGTTGGGTAAGTAAGGAGAATTCTTCTGGGGCGACGTCACCTTTTGATTCCAGGTATTTTTGGCTCGGACTTGCTTCGAATCCAATGCTATGCATGGTTTGCTCACTCAGCTTTTTACATCTACTTCAGATGTTGCTGTAAGAAGCCATTGGCCATGGCACGGATTGCAAGTTGATGACACGAGGGATAAATTCATTGCTACATTATGCTACTTTCAGATACAGGACCAACGTATGCTTCGAATTTAACTTCAATTTTGGCTCACTGCACGTACAAACAATGAAATGGATGTAGTCCATGAGCACTTCAAAGGCTGCAATGGAACTATGGAACACTCACTCAGTCTAACACAATTCTCAGTTTAATACTACTACTGACATTTTGATGGTCAAAGTTATAGAGCATTCTAAATAGGAAAATTAGAAAATCTGGGACGCAAGCAAACTATAAAATAAAACTAGTAACAACAACAACAACAACGCAAAAGTGAAAAATCCGGACTACTTAGTGAAAAATTAAAGGTTTGTTAATTAATGATGGAGTAATGACATATTACCGTCAACACGTTTCAATAAAATGGACAGGCAAATGGATGAATAAGTTGTAAAGGATGCATTAGGATATTCGCTGAGAAAATTGTGGTAAATTCTCACGATTTCGCTATGGAAAACTAAAGAGCAATTCGTTTCATGAGAACAACATACAAAGTATGTACTTTGCATCTTCCCTGCTCATCAGAATGAACTTTTTTGTCTATCGTCTATACGCTCGTGGAAAAAAATCAGGTTGAGATGAGTTCACCAACTCAGTTTTTGTGTACGTATATCCGGAGAAACTCTGTTTGCTCTTTACATTTTATTCGCTCCTATTAAAGAGTAATGCAATACATGTGTAGTAAAACGTTATAGCATTTCCATTGGGCGTAGCTTTGAAATCTTGAAGGGACACTCAGTCTCATATCAGACAAAAACTCATAAGTATATCTCACTACTGTAATATTCATTTTCCTGTGATGCACCATATACTGAACGGAATTGCTGTACGTGTCTTATTTATTCAGAAATCAAGCCTTTAGTATTTCCAACATGTTTCAATTACATTTTACCGTAATTGAGTAGCATTTATTGACATGCAATATCGCACTAAAGAGGTTAATAGTTTTTTTAAACACGTGAAAAAGTCAGCCATACAAACCGAAAATACTTATTTTTCCTTAGCATTTCCGAAAGCTAACACATTTGTGATTCTATGTCAATAAATAAATCATTTACATGCTCTGAGTATAAACTAGTAAGCCCATTGTAGTTCGCATGCCATTATGTCTCCCTAAAGTGGAGAATTATAATTTCCGCAGTGGTTAGGGACTTTTAACATACAAATATTTATAAACGTATACCACTGGAGCAATTTTAAGTATACTTTCGATGTGGCATTATCTTATTGTCATCATTGAAGTTAAAATTGCCAAAGCTTTATAAACCAAGTTTTTATAAATGATAGAGAAAATTCCATTAATCTGTACACATCTAATATATGTATTTGCCTGTGCACCTACAAATAATTAATAATGTAATATTGCACCTATTGAAATCTTTATGTATGGATACAAAATTGTATCTTCTATTGATTCCCGTTGACTCGTAAATAAAACCAAACTATGAACTACTATTGAAGTTTTAGTTTGCATTTGAATGGTTATCTTTCGAAATTCTTAAGGCCAGATCCTGCCGCGTAGTAACAAGACAGCGCACTACTTTGCATGGCAAGCAACCATAATTTGTGCTATCGTTCTCCTGATGACAATGTTCTTACGCTAATCCACTTACTCTATCTAAGACTGTTGAAAACGACTAGAAAGTATGCTACATCTGTACTTACATATTGCTAATGTGTGTGTATACTGTAGATATATACAATTTAAAATTTTGCAGCAGTATGCTATAATATATACATATGTTATACGAACTGGAGATAGTATGTGAGAATATTCTGTGTGTAGTAGAATAGACATTAGGGATACGCTTATGTCTTATACATTACATATGTGTAAGTATAAGAAAACTTGCCATTTTAAAGACCTCGGACTTGAGTAATAGTGAATAAGTTGTACTAGTGAAGATCACGTACACGTTATTATTATGCACTAGAATTGTGTTCAATTTGGTTGGAAACAAATCTCCTGAGTCTCCATACTTTATGTATGTAGTGTGACGTGGAAGGTGTTATGAATGAAGGCATACATAATGCTGACATAATACTGAGGTAAACTGAATTATTAAATCAGATACGAACAAATGGTAGTAAACAAGACAATGTAATAATGAAAAGTACAAGAGAAATTTGTTCTGCAATTTTAGACACTCGGATCGTTCCCGTTGAAAAGGAGATAATGCTTTTTATGGTAAGACTTATTTCTTTATGACGGGTGGTTGAAAGACTACGAAGATAAAATTGTGCACAGTAGTACTCGTGTTGGCCAACTATGTTGCTGTATTTTGAATACCTTGGCGTGCATTAGTACATGAAATGGAATCACTATATAGCCCATAAAATAGAATCCTTAGAACACTAAAGAAGGCATAATAAGTATTAGTGCTAAGACTGACAAGAGCTTAATTCAGAAGAGGTTGAAACAAAAGTTATTCAGTAGGGAACCGTCATAATGTGATGTGGTGCACGTTGGGCGTACACAGAGCTATTTGCCTTTTGGTTTCGTCGTGGTTATAGTTCAGTTTCCTTTTTTCCAGTTGTATTTATACAAGTACAGAAGAAGAATGAATAGCTCCTAGTACCACCACGACATGCTACATATGCATATCTGAAACCGAAAATGTAAACTGTAGTTGTGGCACTATGTGTATAGCGATACTGGAAGTAGTTGTAAAAGTACCATTCATTTTATTCTTCCTGGTTTAGAGCATGTTATGTGTATAGTCATGTGCTTTTGCTCCTTTCCTGTAGTGACTCCTTCAATTTTAGTAGGCGCTAAGTTTGTTGAAGCTGTGTGTTAGAGTTACCCGGGTTGCGGTACAAATCCGACTCAAATTCGGGACAGACTTGCGCTTTTGAAGATTCGGTTTGCAGTATGCGCTATCCTCATCGATTCTTGCTTGGCCTATTCTTCTCTCAGCTCAAATACATATACAACTATTAAGTTAACTGACTGACTCACCTACTGCTGCTTAACATTACTTGAGAATTACACGAGACTAGACTAGATTTTGTAGGCACTTTCTCATAGTCTCTTGTTATATTCATGTACTACTTATGTACATTACACTAGTCCAACACACAATAGAATATAAGATGGTCTAAGTCTCTTATCACATCTTTGCCTATTACTTTACACTAGTTCGCACTGTATTGCATTACAGACAACCAGAACGGGAGACGGGAGAAAAGGGAAACTACCGCTACTAAAGGGCAAGCGATATCATTCATCCTTCTGGAGAGTCGAGTGAGTAACCCAACAGTCAATTCTCAAATACAGAGAAAGTACAGGGAGGACAGGCCGATCCTACGCTAGAATAGTCTCCCACTGGCACAAACACAAAGTCTTACTATACCAGCCACCAAAGTCATTGTTCAACTCTCCTTAATTGCAACCAACAAAGTGAACAGACAGACAGACGTATATTGTCCTATGGACTTCTATTAGTAATTTAGATTTCAATTCTTCCACAAAATCTCTTGTTGACAGTTCATTCAAGCTCCGAAATGCCCAGGAAATAAAATTGTTAGCAGAATACCTGCAGACAGATAATAACATTAAATTTGTCCGCAGTATGATTTACAGCTAACCTATACCATACCACCAGAAGACCATCTGAATACGTTGTTGTTGTGTGGAGTATTATTTATTGTATACTTAGCTCATCAGCACATACACACCCACAACAACACTGACATTATCTACTGGTTAGGTTTGCTGGTTGGTTTGCCCCGTGCTTTGTCCCAATAACAAACTTTTACACCTTATTTAATACTTAACTAAACATCATAGCACTGCTTAGCCACTACAGTCATTAGACTCTTGCTGAGAAACACAACCCAGCACATTACATTGTTCGTTGTAAACCACGCAACAAACACTGCTTTTCGTTCAAATCAACTGTAATTACTCGTCTATTACCACATACTGGTGACTGGAGAAACCATCCGGATTGTACTACTTACTTACTTTGTACTTACTTAAACCCTCAAATCTGCCACATCACCAAGAGAAAGGGAAAACAATCAAATGTAAACACGTTTGAGTGATATCCGAAGTATTTAGTCGGGGAAATGTGCGTGTACAAGTCAAGTCGACGAGCAACTAGGAGCAGAGATACTAAAAGCAAGTTAACATAAATCCTAGGACCTCTTCCCAGCCTAAACAAATCAAATCAAACTAAACTATTTATATTTATTCGCCTATGTTGTGATTAGTCAATTCTACGCTGCATCTGTATTTTTTGCTCTGTGTGCTGCATTAAACTCGCACTGCACTCTGCATACATACGTATACTACTAGACTACTACTCATGTCTTACAGTCACAGTCACAACACAACAGCGCCTTCACCTAAAGCTCTGGGCATAATATAGGAAATTTTTCAAATGGAAATACAAATACCTACAGCTCCGGAAGACATCCCTGTACATAACATGTCAACCCGAGAGGAAGAGCAATTAGTTTCCTCACGGCTCCAATTACAGAGAGTTGGTCACCGGCTGATTTGCACCGTGAGACTGAACTGTAATTAAGGATGGGTGGAATAATTCTTCAACACTGCGTTAGTAAAGATACTCCTACTACTACTATTACTACCACAGACTCAGATACTTGTACTTCTACAACTACAATTGTAACAACTGTTCATTCTGCTGCAAATTCGACTAGAACATCCCAATCTTATCGTGAAACAACGGATGCTTTCGCTCCTACTATTATTACATCGACTACTACAACAGAAGAGTGTATCAATTCTATTCTAGGACAGGAGTCAAGTCTGAGAAGGCCACTAAAAGATATTCTTAGACCCGACGTCGCCTTGGACGATCTCCTATCTGTAGACGTTTCACTTAAACAAGAAAGAGGAACAGCATAGCAGCATCGTCAAAACCAGCAAAACGACGACACTCGCTAATCTTGATGTGACTGACTACGGCTGCCACGACTTCACTGTTTTACTACACCGAGTCTATGCACAGATTAAATATATTCATTCCTATGGCAAATATCGTAGTATAGCACACAGGAGCCGACTATAGTAAATTGGAATTCGGATGGGAATCTTCTTCTTGTTGGGAAGAACTTAACTTGCTAGTGGGGCCAATTTGAATTATTATTGCAGTTATTTAACAGAATACACTACCAGCTTAACTTCTGATATAATATTATAGCTAGCTACTATTTGTACAGTACAACCAGGCATACTTATATACATACGGTTTGTGCCCCTGTATACATACAAGTACTACAAAATAACAAACTCATACAATATATCCAATCCAGTAAACACACAAATTAAAGAAATACATAGGAAGACAACAACATTGTGTAGGTATACACAAATACACAGTACAGCAGGAGATATATAAATGAAATATTATTTACATGCAATAGTATGCGCATCGCATAATTATTCGCTAAGCAAGTATACAAGGTACAACTACATACAACTGTGCAATTAAATTGGATTAAATTCGTTATAGCTTTAATATACCTACACATAATACATACGACTAAATCTATTATAGCGATTACCAATCTAGTGCAAATTATTTATACCACACTACTACACACTACTGTATTATATTGATTATACATAGCTACCTATTTACAAATACGCATACCTATATGCGAACTACATAATAATTAAGTAGTACATGCACTAGTCACAAAGAACACATTGCTGTTGTTGACCATACAATTGAAAAGAAATAGTAATTGCTCGTTTTGCTACTTGTACACAGAGTGGTTCGTTCCTACATTCTTCAATACAATTACCAAAATACCGACCGCCAACAAATCTATTGTGAAACATCGACTTTATCTACACACGTCTACAATTTAGCACCGTGAATTTCAAGCGTGCAGAACAGATCTATGTGCTTGTCTAAAAGCTTTCCTCTCCCTTTAATAGGTTTTTCATCGAATTTTTTTGTGTCTCTCGACCCGCAGACATCACCCAGGTCCGGATTGCTACATGACATACTCTAATTACGTCAACCTGACATGCTGCCACTAGCTAACTCAATATTTACAAGTATTTCTATTCCCTTCTTCTTACTATAACTGTTCTCTCTCAAATTCACTAGTCAAACTTTTGGCAAAATAGGTGCATTCTCCATGTAAACGTAAGTGATCATTTTGACTGTTGTTGGTTGTTAAGTGTGACGTGTGTATTCTGGATTGTATGTAGAAACTATCTAGTACTATAACAAAAAGTAAACATCTGCTTAATAAAATCTATTATACATTTTAGGGTTTTCTCTGCTTTATGACATACAGTCTAATATCCGAAGATCCAAATCTACAAATACAAGTACTATTACATCTGCTACACAATATTTCGATAATATCTACAACTACCATACTCCATGCGACTGCAAATGTTTACCATATTTGCAATTAGTTGAGAAAATTGACTTTGTCCACTACATGTGAACCTTTGTATATTATTAATATTTGTGTATACGCAAGCAGACCAAAGAGACTACAAAGATATTGGTTCAACCAAGTATTTTCAAAGTCACAGTTATTTTCATTTAGTTTTTATTTGAGTGTATCGTAGTGTACAAGAGCAGGTCTCTTTGTTTCCTTATTTCTTT
The DNA here is from genome assembly GCA_034694085.1 of Pogonognathellus longicornis. NCBI lineage: Eukaryota > Metazoa > Arthropoda > Collembola > Entomobryomorpha > Tomoceridae > Pogonognathellus > Pogonognathellus longicornis. The sequence goes on from JAQFYB010000263.1 coordinate 42,194, forward strand.
CTTTCTTTCTCGTTCCTTGTTTATTTCCACAACTGTTTCTGCTGCTGCGGACAAGTGAGCACCGAAATCGATTGCGACAACATAGAAAGCGAGACAAAGCGAGACGACATACCAACACAACAACAATTTTACTATAGCGCATATAGGTACGTATGCATTTACATTCATACATCTAAACGACGACTACCAGTAGGTACTATGTTCTCCTACTACAACTATTACTACTACAACTATCTCCACTCACAACCGCTTTAAATATAAACTCATTCAATTCAGCCAGCCTTTGATAAGTCGAGTCACTTTGTGTACTCGTATTATTATTATCTACTTATCCTGGACTGCTATTGCAACAATTCAGTTATTTATATAGTAGCTGTATGTATGCATACTGCTGCTATACATACAAACTCCGAAAAAGTGAAGGATCTAAGTAATAGTGACTGAAACCTCCCTCGCCGACTTTCTTTCAACGCAATAAAATAACATTTGCAATGTATTAAAAAAACTCGTGCCTGAGATTCTCAATTTAGTGTGTGTTCCACATTTCTTGTACTTGAAGCCCGAAATCCTCGTGTCAGCAGAAACATACTACTACACTGCTACTATTACTACATTACATACAAATACAACGCAGCTGCTTATCAACAACAATAAATAAATACTATCAGCTTCTCGTCCGTACTACCTCTATATCTTCTGTACTACCGTAAAGGGATTCCGAAAGCATTAAATCAAACAAGAAGACCCTCATCTGTTCATTTTGTACTGACTGTATTGTATACTAACAAATTAGTTGGACTTGGAACAATTGTTACCTCACAAAGTTTACCTCGTATTGAAATTGTGCTCGTATACAGATTTTAAATAATCTAACATATATTTCATAGTAGTCGAGTTTCCTTCAAATGTTATGGATCATGCATTACCTCGAATTTGCCATTGTGTCTGCAAGTAAGTGTGAAAAACCTTCGTAACCAATTATGACTTTGACACATTCATTTCATTTGCATTCGTGTTTCACACTCCTTCTTCTAATGCCCATTCTTGCTTAAATTTGCAGTAATATTTCCAATCGTCAGCGAAGCCGAAGGTGCTGGAGAATGCAAAAGTAAGATGAATTTATTTTTAATGACTCGTTTTATTCATGCTTTATGATATCCATGCATCAACAAACAGGGTGTGCAATTTAGAAAGCGAAATTTCTACTAGGTATAATAAATAATAATACAAAATAGAAGTAAAGATGGAAAAGTCAAGATATGTACTGTACCAGACAGTACCTACATGACTGTGAAGTACATGCATGCATGCACTCTCATAAAACTACATACAAAATAATATGCACTACTATATTGCCATTATTGAGACACGTGCTCTTAGAGTTTGCCACAAACCATTACTTTCGATGTATTGTAGGTGATATTTTAGGGAGGTAACTCGTCTATTTAGGGATAAACTCCAAAGTTAATTTACTAGGCAATAAATTCTAGGTGTAGAATGTGTGTAATTTGTATCAAATTATTGAGCAAAACATACATTGCAAAGTTTATAGACATTTAAACTAAATATGCACTCTCTTGACACGTGGACAAACTGTGAATAATAAACGGGCAAATTAAACATGGCACAAACACATACACAGTAGCTTTATGTATACAAAGTGTACAAACGAAGTGTACATATTGTGTAGCGTAAGTACAGAAGTGCATACGAAACAGAAAATTGCAGTCAGGTAGTTCTAAAACAAGCAAAACACCTTCATTCAATTCCCGGCGTACACGAGGCAATCAAGTAAGAATACACAAAGTACCATTGTACCTTGTTCAACTTTTCATAAACAGATTTTGGAGATTAGAAGAAAAGTGTTATGAATCCAACACTAATGCTAACTTGACCACAGGTGGTTCCGTTTATCTATATAATTAAATGAGCTTTCCCACATGTTAAATTACAGTTTACATAAATAAAGCACATGCAATATTTAAGTACCTGGAAAATAGGTAGGAAATAGGCATCTACATAATTTACGACACTCAAGCAAGTACCAACTACTGTATGCCATACCCATACCTCAAACTTTTAGCCTTTTACAACTTTATGAAAGCTACCTGTACTTTATCGTTTCTTGACAGCTTATTGAATACAAATTTATATTTTTTCAAATACCCATGCATACATATTGACACTATGATAGTGTCAAACAGTGTTAACAGATATGCAAAAGAAATTGAAGGAGACAATCCAGGAAATGTTATCCAGAATTCCATGCTACTTGTGGTTTGTATGGAATTCTCGTGTATTTGTACAAACTGCACGCGCCCATTCAGCTAATTGCTTATTAATCTTTGCGGTAAACCACTAATAAATTACTAACATTGTACAAGTACCTTTATTACCTTTCTGCAGTACCCAAAAAAGAAACCTGATTGTTATGTGCGGGCAGAGCTTTGAGAGCTATCATATGTGCAATACAGTATCACGTTTTACGGTCCTATGTCCTAGGGAATATTATAGATGAAAGGAGTCTGCATAAATCTGTGGGTGTATATAAATATCATCTCATGTCATTATCAACATTCCAAACGACCACTTACATTGAAGTCTGGAGAGGTGCCAATGAACAGCTATTTAATTTTATAATTAATGCACACACCTCCTGTGCAAAAGGTCACGTCATCAAATCTCTAATGCGATTTACACACGTATAGTAGGATTTACTTTCTCTATTTTCGTTTCAGCTTTTTAATCCGTACCTATACTCTTGTTTCAATTATGTATCATTACAATTTTCTGGTGAAATTTGCGACGGATTTCTTTACAGTTAATTTAATTTAGCTGAAGTTTGGTATTTATCCTGTTTAACCTTCGAAGCAAAGCAAGGGTATGGTGTATTGCCATCAATACAGCTTTGCTGCAGAGCCGTACTGTGTTCAGAAACAGTGTGGTAACTTTACAAGGGTTGAATTAATGAGCTTATTAAATTTGGTATATTTTTATTGTTTCTTGTTGTGACTGACTTCTTCATCCACTTGACTAACTCCTTCTGTCGACCAAAATCTTCTTGATACTAATACTACCATTGTTCTTCAACTTGGCAATGAATGACTCTCTTGGACTAATCTGTTGAATCTGCTACAATCCAATGATTTGATTCGAAATCCTAATGAACAGGATACCTGGGTAAGTGTTTGAATCCCGATTGAGCTGTCTGTGTCTACACTCTCTCCAACTCAGCAAAAGTCGTATTTCCTGACCTGACTGTTGCAGAAATGTCAAGTTCATGTCGTCTCGTGTGTATTGATTGCATTGCTGCATGTTTTTTTGTTGCCGTGTTCCCTGTATTGTGTTTGCCGGATTCTTGTTTGATTGATATGTTGTTTGTTCTTGGTGGCTCTATATTCTGCTTTAGTTGGCACTTGTAGAAATCTCACACAATCGTCTCTGCAAATCTTTAGAAAGAATAGACTAGGTAGTCCGTCTAACAGAAACAACTTAGTATTTCCTTAACACATGTTAGTTTATGATATCAGCAATTTAGCAACGAGCGTGATATACCCTACTATCGGTAGAAGTACAGATTCAAAGGAACATCTTAGTGACACATCCACAAAACAAGCTAAGCTATAAGCAATCTGATCTATGTGTATCATTCCTACAACTACTGGGATTCCTGTTTCATTAAATTAGGTATACTATGCAAACTTATCAAATTACGACATTTACAATGTCATGTACTGTACATTAATATTAACAAAAAGAGCATTCTAAATAGGGATAGATAAATGCAGACAAAGTCTAGACTTAGGTTTCGAATGTCAAGACAAGACTATATTATTACCAATTGGATGGTTATATTATGAAATTCTGCATTGCTAAAAGTGAATTCATCAACTCAGGAAAAAAGTAATGTCAGTATTTCTTGACATAAAACACATAAAAGTTAAACCCTAACTTTCTCTCTCACGTCCATATTAACAGTCATATTTTACAAACTTAAATGTGCGGATTTAGTATACATAAAACATACAATACTGTACTCAATACATGTACAACATATCATACGACTAATGTGTATAATGTATAGTATGTGTATGTAATTTCCAACATACCCACTAGAACACAATATTTCCCAGTAACTGAAGAAATAAATACCAAAAATATTTATAAACCATTCTACCATTAGACAGAAAGCAATCAGTCTTTCAAAAGATTATCGCTAGTAAATAATTAAGAGAAAGCAACATAGATTCTATATACACATTAATTTTACTTCTGAACATCGATTTAGTCAGGACTACAAAAGGAATGAATTAAAGAGCAAGTATCCACCCTACTTACAGCATGTATACAGCTAGTTCCATTATAATTTAATACTAAATTAAAAAAGTTCATACATTCCCATTTAACTCACATAATGGGCTTTAGGCTATAGGCACATACGAACCCTATTGTTAGGCGATCATACAAGTTATGGTTTGAAAAGGTGAAATTCGTGAAGAAAGTCTTTGCGGGGGAGAAAAGCAATGAAACCTTTTACTTTGCGCTGTATGCGACGACTTACTAAGCGCTGAAAACCAATAACAATAACCCATCAAACCCTAGTACTGTTTACAGGAGCCTTGAACATATTTGGCATTCCACGTCCTGAAATACTTTTTAGCCAGAAATGAGATTGAATGGTCTCTGTAGAAAACTATGGCTAGCAAAGAAAAAATATTTAGAAAGTGTCTTGAAACATTTCACCTTAGATGAAAGTATAACTGGTGAAAATATCTTTAACAAAATAACAATGTACATGATTTGAAATATTTGATCACCATCATTGTCCAAAGAACTCCATTTACTTTTCACCTTGGATTTTTTTCCAATGTTGTGCTTTTACTTGTTTGTATTTTCTTTTGCACCGATAGCTATTTATAGGCACACACATTCGATAAAAGGTTTGAGATCTGATGGTCAGACACATACACAGGATATTTTAAGAAGCCATTAAATGAATAGTACAGAAATACTACATGAATACATGTCTGAGTGTGCTGGTCCTGGTTGGATACCTTTCTCCTTTCTGTTATAGAATACCTCTGTGTTAGAATAGACGAAACAGAAATAGAACTTAGATGGATCTGAAAAAGAAATATTGATGAAATCTATCTAGAAATTGTGTGTTATACTATTATTGGTGTACGTGTCCATTTGATATGTAATTCTGTAAGCATTGTGCTAAGACATGTTATGCCGGTCTATAAACTAGAAGGAATACACTGTGTATTCTCTGTATCTGTGTTATTACTTACTCTATATGCGTTGGTGATGAATGTATAGAAGTGATTGATTGATGATGGAAAAGACGTAATTGAGATGGTTGTATGATCGATCGGAAATTAATGTGATCTTTTTATATGCTATGTGAACATTTTAGCTCAGAAGCTCATGTGCTACGACTGTGACAGCCGCTACGACCCGTACTGTGCTGACCCGTTCAATCGATCATTGCCAGCTGAACTTAAGCCTCAAAGCCGGGTGTGTGAAGGCTGTTGTGTCAAATTCTTACACAAGTTTCCCGACGGTAAGAGAAAACGCCCGAATCTTAATCCTATTTCTTCAAATCGTTCAAATACAGTAAAAATAGAAACCCCTATAATACTGTATGTACTAGAACCAGTAATGTAAGATTAAGCATTACGATTTATCTGAAATATTAATCTAGGTATTAAATAATAATTCGTAATTACAGAAACTAAGTGGAGTGTTTAATGTGTTGTTTACAGCGGAATGGGTCCAACGTTCCTGCACCGAAAATATAATAATCAACTACTTTATGGTCGACCATGTTTGTATGGGGGAGGGGAAAGGTCATGGGAAAATGTGCTTTTGTGAAAGCAATTACTGCAACGATGCCCCATCGATGGTCCAAAACAAACCCTTCCACCGCAACTTAAACTTGTTACTCTCAGTTCTCGTCTCACTTTTCACGAGACTCTATTTCTCAGGGCTGGGCACATCAAGGATAATCATATAACATTCAGCTACACTTTAATTTATACAATAATTTATTAATAACTACTACTACTGTTATATTGTACTATTACTACTAATTATTTGACCGAAACATTTTGATCAACATTCAATAATCAAAAATTGCCGTACCTCCTACAATTATGGTAGCTCATAGGATACAGATTCAGACATACTTCTTCAAACAGACAAAAAAGCTGAACTGCTGAACATAATAAATTATACTACAGAAATATTGTTACATTAAAGTAAAAACATAAATATACTATACATAAAAAGCCAATGCACGTCAGAGTGTGGTGTACTATGTATTAATACGTGTGTGTGGTGCGCATCAGATTACTATATATACCAATATAAATAATAAATAAATAACATAATAAAGTCATGAAGACATTCATTGAGAATCAAACTCGTCCTACTTGTATCTTACGTGAAAGAACTTTACAAATACCTTAGTACCTATGTAAGTACTAAGTTAGCTATAAAACTCCTTTATCAAACAAACCTTACAGTTTTAGCCTCCTCTTTCTAATATTATGATAAAAACATTTCTTCATTCATTTAGAGTTGTCACTTTTCTTGAGTAATAATACAAAATATAAATTGTAAACAAGATTTCACTATGTATGTAAATTGTAAAGCCACTACTATTGAGATTCATTCTTCTATAGTGTTCTACTATTATGGTTCCAGTATTTGTTAAAATGTCACTGAAGTAGGAATTGTTGTAGTTAATGTTCTACAAGGCACATTACCACACTCTACTGGTTGTTAGAATCCTGTAAGATGAAAAATTGTGTTACTAGATCTATGTATTGCCTTTAAATAATGTACCTCTTATTCTATTCCCTAAATTACTTAAGTATTATGACTTATGTACTTGTGTCAATGTGTTATTGATTAGTAGAGGTAGACGTGTAAGCCAAATCGTGTCGATTAGAGTAAAAGTAGTTGATAATGTGACTGTACGAGAAATTGATATGTATTTAAATGTATCTGTAGATAGTGGCTTAAGAACTGAACAAATTAGCTTGTCCAATGAGACCCGTATTAAAAATACATCACACACGTACATAATAATCTGCCTTTAAAAAAAGAAGCTTAGCAAATGCAAATCCATTTACATTTTAGACATTTCGACAGACAAGGTCTCGTGTAAAATCTCTCGTAGATAAAAATGTATACTGTTAATACATCAATTTACTGGAAAGGTAATTCAATGAGAGTATAGCTACAAGAAACAATACAATTATCATTTACTTTTATGTATTACTGTATGAGTAATAATGATTTCGATTCGTTGTTATTCACTGCTACAAAATGTGTAGACTCTTATTACTCGAAAATTTACAATGACGCTGCAAAATCAGCTTGGGGCAATAATTGTAGAGAAACTGCTACAAAACGAAACGGTAAAAATACAATTCGCCTGAATCCAGTCCAGAGATTAGATTTGAAAGATACTTATACAATATTGTGTACCATTACATTGTATTTATTATGGAGTAAGTGTTTATTGACTATGATATTGTATATAAACCTATATTGTTATGTATACAAAAATACTTACTTCTATGTACTATACCAAATAGCAATACGTCTGTAAAATTACTAGAAATCAACTGATTAATTGTAATAATGTATGTGCAAAGTGCATTAACCTACAATAGCAAACTATTAACTTTACATCTCACTATATACAGTTAGGTTGCAACCTGAAGTAATATTATTGTTGTAAATGATTGATTGTTAATCATTAATAGATTAATAGTTTGATCGTGATAGCTCATTACGAAGTAATAATCTAATTATGCAGCGAAAGATATGCAAGACATAATTACTCATATAGTTCAATTTTATATATAATTAAGCATTAGTACCTAAATTACAATTAAACCAATTGAGTGTATACAATATATTACTATAAAACTGTTTGTAATGTTACACACATACATATATACTACAATAATTTTCGAGTTGTACTCAAACAGTTCATTTAATTCTACACAATCCAATGAGTCTCACATAAAAGTTCATATGGATGGTAGCAGGAGATATATTATATAAAACATTGTTATTCCCTGTATGTAGTTATTTATATTTACTATGAAGGAGCAATTACATTACAAGGGTTGAATGTAAGTAAACTCCTTGTATATATGAGGTGAACACAAAAAAACCTTGCCACGAACACTAGGTTCATTTTATAAATATACAAATAAATAAAATCGCATCGCCAATAATAAAACCAGATATACCAATGACCTACACTAACTGATCAACATACAGATACTACTACTATAGAAAAATAACTGACACACAGTGTGGAGAAAGTTGCAATGTACTAAATAGAGTATTATACCACATACATACAACAAGACACTATGTTACATACAATACAAATAGTGTGGTTTAGCAAAAGTTCAGAATTAGTAACAGTGTGTAGTGTCTAGATCAAGTGAATACCATACGAGTATACGTAGGAAGGCTACAGCTACAATTATACTACTAAAAATCCTACTGTTATTAAAGTGTTGAGATTTGCTACAACCTACTGGATACGATTTTGCAACTTATGTTCTACATGCATAACATAGGAAGTAAAATTAATTAAATCAATATGTCAATCTATTCCTAGCTAAACCATAGCTCCTAGAAGTAGCCACAGGGAAAGAAGAAGGTAGAAAGAAGAATAGTATTGTAGATCATGTAGAAATAGAACTCATTACCTTATACCTCATCCTCTATTAAATACAACAATAAATAAAATGATTGCACTTCCGTGAGAAGGACTACTAGTAGATTAGAAAACCTAAACAATACATTAAGGGAATCGTCGGGTATTTCTCTTCATTAAACATAGCATGTCTTCATGATATTACATTACGTATTGATCTCTTAAGTTAATTTAAATCTGAATAATCATATTGTTATTACATACATAATATATACTTAAAGCTACATCGCCTTTGTTCAACTTTATTATTCATGATATTGCGTTACTCTACTAGGATTGTTCCGTTCTTCATTCTTTCATTAAGCTAATTCAAATTGTAGGGTAGCAATTAGTGTGTGTATTAATTGGCTAATGGTTTATTACTACACTACTACTTCTACTGTACTACAGACTCCATAGAAAAATTAATTGCTAGGTAATCATCAGACTACTCTAGAAATTGAAAACAGTATTATTGTATTAGTTCTTTCTTCGTCTCGTTTCCTACATGTTTTACTGTACTATGTAAATACATACAACTTATAAAGTACCATACAGCAATAAATGTTAATACAATGTGTTAATGTATTGTAGAACCCAAACCTAAACCGTTATACAGTTAGTAAATATTATATTGTAGCTAGCAAAGTGAGAATAATATTATAAAGTTACATTCTAATCTTATAATAATAATAATAATGAAATATCAATTGTAATTAAGTAGTAACTCGTATACTGATGATTTTATCTGTACTTGTGTACTTGTACGAACTAAATTATGAATTTGTCCATAATCTCTTGTACTACAGTACTGTAGCCACTATGGTAGTATGAATTAGTTGTTCACAAAATTCTTATTTCATTATGTCGTCATGAAATTATAGTGGTTAGAGATTAATGACATTTTATCATACGTGTAGAAGTCAGTGGAGGTATTTACTTGCGTCATTTCGTTTGAGTCATATCGGTATTAAATTGTACATTCTGTCTTTCTAAATTGAAATGTTATCCAAGTATCCAAATACTATTTATGATTGTAACGAATGTGGTTCCTAAATTAAGAAGTTGGATGGTAAGAATAAGAGTGTTAAAGTATACAGAATACACAAGACAACTGTATTACACAACACTATATTTGTTAGATTACCAATACAAGCCGCCCAGTCTTGTAAAGATGTGAAGTGTCATAATTCATGTTCTTCATGTTCACTGTTCACGTTTCCTGATCCTTCCGTTAATCAATTTCGAATAGTCGTTTTTGTATTTCAATTCAGAAATAAAACATTCAAAAACTATTTTTACATGTGCACTTCCTTTATTCTGTACCGACATTAAAAATCGACTCATATATTTACACCTATATAAAATAGGTAAAATCAATCACCTTATGAACATTTCAGATTTGAAATATTTTTATTTGTTATCAACACATTTGTAGATTACGATTTTCAATAATTGGCAAAAGTTCGAAAATTGTAAATTACTAGCCATCTCACCGATGGCTAGTGGTTGCATGTAACAAAATTCTCAAAGTATGTCTCAGTATGTCATGTTTAAAATTTTCCAATCAATCAAAACTACTCCCAGAAATCAATTACTGGTCATTAACTATCCGTTATTAATTTCATTTCCTATGCCGAAACATTATCCGGCTACATGTATGTAGGTAGTGTCTATCCGATTACTCTGCCCATATGCATGCGACCTAAATAGAGGAACGCTATTATTTAGAATTGAAATATCACACTCTAATGAAACAGACACAATTATTCTATCATTTATAGAAGGTACATCGTATATGCCCAGATGGGCTGGGTATAATAAAAAATGCAGACTTAGTTATACACTGCAGTTAAATAGAACGACAGAATTGACTAGTCGCGTATGTACTGACTGTGAGACATGAGAAGCGTTCATACATGTAGACTTGAATGCCCGAGGTGTCTAATTTAACCCAAAGTCCATACTTTCACTTCATAAGTAAGTCGGAATAGCCGTGTTTGCTGCTATTGCCTGGCACAATATAGTAATGGTCATAAAGTAACTGCTAAAGAAAGGTTGTTGGTTGACAGGAGCTTTAGCAAGGCTCAACTACTTGGAGTGCACATAGGGGCTACAAAAGCTCCCGAATTCTAAGGAGCTCATTCAGTGTTGTTAACGTGGTTCTAGGGTGAGCAAATGGCCAACTATGATTCAATTCCTGTACATTACACTCGGTTATCAAAGAAATATATTACTGTTATCGCTCTCCATGCCGTGATAAATATATACTTCTTCCCATTTCCTTTATTGTGTTGTTGACTAAAACCTCCGTTTTACAAAGTGAAGTGTTCTAAACGCTTTTCAGACATTCCGGTTCGAAACAATCAATTACCTTACTACATGAACCGATAATATACGTAAGGAATTTCTCCCGAAAAATAGTTGACTGATGCATAAGATTGAGTTTGTCTTTGCTCTGTCACGTAAGTCCACTTCTCTCAAGAAATACTTATCAAAATAAAATTACGTTATTTTGTTACACTTTGTCAATCTCATTTTTCTTTGTGCAGTATTTCAACTTGTGTGTAATGTCGATGGAGTTGGAGAATGCAGAAGTAAGAACTTTCAAAACTAGTTAAGATTATTTATTCATTGTGCAGCCATCATTGTTACTCAATAACTGTGCAGATTTAAACAGGTTTTGCATGTATTACTATAGCGTTGTCTCAAATTGTAAATATTCTCAACACAGGCAAAATTGTATAGTGTCAGTTCTTATTACTGTGATATAAATAGGGCGAAAAAGGTGCAACCTTTTCATGTGTCCACAATATTTGCAAAATAATGTTTAATAGCACATTGGTTTAGAGTATCATAGACATAGCACGTCTAGTCCCATTCGAGTGTCAAATCAATTGCCATAATACTAAGAAATTATTATTAAGTGTTATTAGAATAGGTAGCCACCAGCATATTAAATCAGTTTGCTTTAGCCTTAGCAATTTGAGACATAGGGAAACACATGCAATCAGAACGAATAAACATAAACCAATTGGAGTGTAATGTGCATGTGAGTACATGATTTTTATTAACAACGTTCCTTCCAAGTAAAAATCAATGACTGATGTCGATATTTATAGTAAAACTAAAGGTTTACACCAGAAAGAGGTTTCTGAAGCTTTCCTTTGTAATTTACATATTAAGTCATTGTGTCATACATAGAACTTCAATAAAATTTTCATACGCATCGCTTGCAACTACATACATACTACGATTCTCCATACACTATGGATGCCCACAGTAATGTAGTATTTACTTTATAAGTTAAACTTATAAAAAATTTCAACTTATGAAGTAAATAATTCAATGTTTGTTTGCATACTTACTTACTTAGTAACAGTCGTATTTGAGCTTAAGTTGAGCTAATAAGCAGTTTATAGTTTATGTTTAAGTTGTTGGAAATTCAATAGGGGCTACTCGAAGGCATTCAACGGTGAGTATATTTACGTTGGTTGAATATACATATTACTATTACAGTTAGAGTGCATGCGATTTCTGTGATGAATAAAGTACAACAAAATCGATGCTGCTACCCATCAATATTACACAATGTGGCCCAATTTCATGTGGAAAACAAAAGAGCTGCAAACTTCTGAAATATAAATTGAATTTCGTCGAATACGTGAGGTGTATAGTCGTCATTCGTCAATGTGCACACATCTTTTGTAGTAACTTACTCAGATAATCACTTAAACGAGTTTAATATGTCCATTGAGTGTCACGACACATTGCAACTAGTACAACTACATCAACATGCACAACAGAAAAAGTGACAGAACGTTTCCTGAAACCTTATTTAAAATGAGACAATACTTTACTTTCCATGCAAATTACAAATTACAAACTTCAAAATCATTCTGTAACGCTTTGTGCATGTTTCCCAAGCGTACCTAATCAGAAAATAAATTCTTGTCTCTCACAAATAAAGTTGCAACTAATATAAAAGTGTATACCTGCGCAAATTATATACAATCCATTGTTACCACTTACCACTTATAGTTACAAAACAAACAACAAAGCTACATTATCAGTAGCATAGTATGTAAATGTAGGCTGTAGGCTGCTTTATAAGTACAACGATGTAGGTGTGTATGGCATAAATATTTTGTCACTAAAAGCTAGCAAAACCATGTAGTATAAAATGTATGCAACATAACGTGCAATATTTATCCAACAACTGCCAACTGCCAGTAAGAAGCAATGAAGTTCTTGTGCCTACAAAATTAAGAATGCCAGTGTAAAAATTGTATGTTAGCTACTAAAGGTAATGAATAGAGTTTGCAAACTTACAATAATTTTGCACAATGGTTGAATCTTTATTATTATCATGCTGTCGAGCTTGTGAACTCCCTTTAGAGAGCTTACCTCTACCTACACAAATAATATTACGACTATTCATAGTAACAGTTGTGTTGTTGTATGCGAAGTATTGACACGAACAGTTTGTTTGAGTACTTCGCACAGAACACAATACACCGAATCAGGTAAAATAATCACACCATCATCCACATCGCTTTATTTGATTGTGATTTTGCATGTACATTGTATACAATATTATAACTTTAATAATAGAAATTATTTATTCATTTTTAATGATTATACGCATAATACAAGGTAGGTAGTAAAGGTACCTAGTTAACATACATGTTAGGTGATAAAGATAATAAAGGGTACCTACTGCTACCTACTTTAGTACCTATAATGTACTTATTAAGAATAAGACGGTATGGTATTATAAACATTTACATGTTGATATGTTGTGTGGAGGCACACATACTGTTTCAAAGAACTGGCTGTGTGAGTCTCAGAGTATACCATGGAGGTGTGCATATTATCTGGAAGCAAGTGCCTGGTTTACGTATAAATACGTAAGAATTCTGACATTCTCAGACTAGAACAGGCTATAAAATGTCGAGGTTGTTCGTAATGTTGGCAATGAAGTTAAAATGTCAGACTTGACTTAACTTGAGAAAGCGTTTTTGTATGCAAAAGTAACATTTTAATATTAAATTAGCTAACACTATAATTTACGAAAGCACACTCGACTGAAGATTAAACGAGTATCAGCTAAACAATGAAACACACATTACTAATTTCAGAAAATTTCTTGTCCCTGTTTTAGCTCGCAAACTATTCTGCTACGATTGCGACAGTCGCTACGACCCTTATTGTGATGACCCTTTCAACAGAACACTTCCGCCGGAGTTGGAACCTCCGATTAAGATTTGTCATGGATGCTGTGTGAAATTCGTGCATAAATATCCTAGAGGTGTGGCATTCATTTATGCTTGTCAAATATTTTTACACTTTAGTGCATGTAGCTACTTACTTAAAAGTGAAACTCATAGACCTTTAATTTCCCGAAAAATATTTACCCACATTCTTTTCTTGACTTTTCGACTTACAAACTAAAAAACATGCAAACAATATACACAGGCAACGCTGGTTTTCTTGATTAAATTTCGCTTGTATCTAATGAAGATACCTATACAGATAATTTCATTAACAATCTACCTACTATACAATTTAAATTACACAAGGTTTGTTCAAGATTTTGCATTGTTGGTCTTTCATTCTGTTCTTGTAGTCACCTTTTAACAGAATGCTTCAAATTATAATCCCCTTTTGATATAATGATAATGAAATCCATTGTATGGAAGAAAGTAGGTAGCTGAAAGAAATTTGCTGTAAAGAAAGTATTTTTGTGAGCAGAAGGGTAATGGCAAGGACTATAGCTTCATAAACTGTAGAACATAGTGTGTATGCATAGGTAGTTAGTTATGCTCTTGGATGCAGGCAAAGAATGCAGGTTTGTTTAGGAATTTTAGGATTTTTAGCCTTTAAGGTCACGAAACAGAATAGAATGCTTCAGTAACTTGAGTGAGCTGATTTCACGTGTTATACATGACATGCTGTCTTCACGTTGTGTAGTAGTTGCAGAAATTCTTTCTTACTCAGAAATTGAGATCACAGATTCATTGTGTCAATGTCGCTTCTTCTATGCTCTTCAAAGTCGCATTCAAGGCCTAACGTTAAACAATAATAACATTGTATGTAACTCATTCTCATTCCTTATGAAAAGTGCAAACTTGCACAAAGAATTGGATACATGTAAATGGATATACCTATTATGTACTACATAGTACACACCGAAAGCATGTTTGTTTATAACTTACACCTAAACATGTACAATAACTTTAGGTTTATTTTACGTCACAAAAACGGTCAAAATGATTAATTAAAATGCGAATATCTGCAATAAATATATTTTCAAATACTCTGCTCACAAATATATGGAGTTTATCTGCTCTCTGTATACATACACATATAATTATATTTATGGCATCCAAATGCATAGTGATTAATAGCACGAAGAATAATAATTGGTTAATTAAGGATGTTATGTTGATTGATTTTTTACAGGTGAATGGGTACAACGATCTTGCACGGAAAACCTAATAATCAATTATTTCATGGTTGACAAAGTTTGTATGGGGGAAGGGAGGGGTCATGGAAAAATGTGCTTCTGTGAAAACAATTACTGTAATGATGCTCCTTTAATTATACAGTCATATTTACTTCCCACACTGTGCTTTCTCGGTGGGACTATATTTCAATACAGACTTTTTTAATTATTATAATATTGGACGACCTCTCATGGACCAATATCAATGAGCTTGCAGATTTTGTTATGAATTTCAATTCTGATAATAACTATTGTTACTAATGATATGTACATTGTACACCCACACTAATGTTAACAATGCTTCACAGAAAATAAAAGCTTGAGTAACTTTCTGTTTTTGGCTACACTCTGTATTTTGCATGAAATTAGTCAAGTTTAATGAATAGATAGTAGGGTAGGTAAAATAATATTAGCCTCGCTCATTGTAGTACCTTGTACATATTATACTATTATATTATACACATAATTTAAATGAAACCTGTTTCAGTGTAATAAGAAGAAAATGTTCATAATATAAAAAAGATTTTATAAACCAAGTCGCAGTCCCATCTTAATTCATTCGTGTAGGCTCAAATTCCTTACAAATGGTTCATTTTCAAAGCAAGTTAAATACATTGCTAATTTATTTAAAATCCCAGCAAAACACAACGTTAATAAACAGTAAATATTTGGCCACAACTTTGAAAACTAAATATTTCTTTTATCCAGCATAAAAAACTATAACCAGTAAGGTTTTACAGGCTATAATATTGGTAGGTATTGGTTGGTACATTTGGGTTGGTATTTAACACAATACGCCTCCACCACCGGCACAAATAAATTTCAGTTAAGTATTTTTAAGAATCCCTTGCGGATAAGGTGTTTGAAACAAAGTCTGAATAAGTTGGAAAATACGGAAAGCTGATGTTGCTGTATTTGTACCCTTCAATTCAACTAGAATTATACACTTAACTAGGCATGAATAAAATTACAGCCATTTAAAGGCATATTGAAATTATTGATAACGTATTCTGTATTCTAGTAATTTATTTAGCGACATTATCAGACCAAACAGAACAAGTCTTTGTCATGTAGTTGTTGTTGGCAGTATAAATTCATGCAATTAAGACAAATAATGCAGTTTTCATTTGCATTTCTAATTTTTACGACTAGCATTGCCTTGTTTGGTCTTCAATGTGTTTAATGAGATGCAAACTTACAAATGTAGCAATATTGGTTAACATGTTTAAAATTGTTGATACAACATAAAGATTCAGGGGAGCCACAATGAAAAATATAACATTAAAGATAATATTCATTCGTACATTTCGATGGTCACCAGCTTAAACCAATTGGAGAGTTCGTAATGAACACCCCTTACATGAATTAGCGGGTCGCTCACTGTAGGAAGATTTTAGTAAAGATAATATTACAATTTAGTGCTAAAAATTGTCGTCTATTTAATTACAAGGTGACAATCCAAACTCAAAATATCTTACAACAATATTGATGTTTGAAGGAAAATGGAAATAAGACTGACACTGCTACGAAGCAATAACTCTGCTATCCTCAAACTCACACATTATATTGCCTAACCCTATAATAACAGATACAGATTAAAATCAATTATTTGTGAAGATTTCACACAATTTATATGATGTGTGTACAGATTACCCACGTAACTACATTACAGCTATAAATATTACCCTGAACCGTTTGATCATTTCGATCGTACTACATACCCGGTTAGTAGTACCACACATACACATATCTGCTTACACAAAAACTGACTTTCTATTATAATATTATGTAATTTTGTAATAACAGTATTTTTCCACATACTAATTGCAAGATTTTAACTCACTGTAAGATAACATCAACATTTATTAACACGAAACTACTTCTACATAATTAGTATTCTGTGTATATTAAAAAATTACAGGTAAGTAATTAATAAAATCAATAGCAGACATTAAGTACTACCCCGCTAATACAACCCAATAAAATATTTCTGGTGATGTCAGTTTAGATCAAGAAGAAAAACAAAGTCATCCCATACTTTACAAACCCATACCAATTATATAGAAACAGAAGAGATGGCACGTACCCATACTATGTGTACGAATCCTATAATATTTCATATAGGCATAACAAGATCAGAAATTAAAAAAGACAATACTTCAATATTGATCAATCGTGAGTGGAATTCATTTGTGTCCACCTTGTGAGTGACCAAATTCTATGCAACAAAGTGTACAAGACCAGGAACCCTCTGGTGGAGCATCTAGAGGCGGTGACAAGCAATACATGTGATAACCCCTGTCACAGTCGTCACAAAACAACAACTGGTCGTCATTATCAGATGTGCCGCAAATAGAGCAACATTTACATTCAATGCACTGCCAACGATATTTCTTAACCGAGATGATCATATTTGCTGTAAACTGTAAACAAGTGGGGTGCCCTGAACGGCCACAGTCAGAACATGACACAAGTTCTTCAGCTACCCCTGATTTTTTGTTTTCCACAGCGTCGCCGAGACAAAAATCGCAATAGGGTGATGGTTGAACTCTGGGCTTCATATTATCTGGCGGTTTCTTCCCGTTGGCTGTGGATTCTTCTTGCAAAGATGGGCTTGTGCCAGCTGGCGGAGGCGGTAGCTGTACTTGTGATGGATTACTCGGAGGTGTTGGGGACGAAGATGAGCCACTTGTTCCAGGCGTAGGCTGAAGCTGTTGTATTATTCCAGGTCCTTGATTGTGGTTTGGTGGTGGTTGCTGCTGGGGCACCAAATGAGGCGGTGGAGGGTGATGCTGGAGGTTATGCATCATTTGAGACGGTGGTGGCATCATCCCAGGTCCAGGAGGTGGAGTGCCACTACTTGACATTTGCTGCATGAGATGATGTGATGGTGGTGGCTGTTGAGGTTGTAGTGTTGGTGGCTGGAGAGCGGCCGAAAGCTGCTGCTGCGGATGAAGAACAGGGGGTGGCAATGATGTTGCTGGTGAACCTCTACTGTGTCTCCGGGCTACGGAACATAAGAGCAAATTCCTCAGATTAGCTATTACCACAGAAGTTTAATTAGGGTGGGGCTCAGAAGTGATAGGATGAAGCAGAATTGGGAAAAGGCAAATTCCACGAACAATTTGGACTAACCTTCCCTCAAACAGGAGAGAGTCAAAGTCAGATTCTGATCGGATCACAGAGAACAGAACGGTAACGAAAATCATGAGCGAAGGGGTGTTGAACTCATCAGAGATCAGATGGAGATGGGAATCAATCATACATCATCAATCAAAGGCTCGAGTCCGAAGGAGTCCAAACTGCCTGTGGAACTTGATGCTCTATTTCTACACCAAGTCATTAGACCAACAAGGCACACCAGCCAAGCCACCACCAAACCCAGTATTTATTATTTATTAAACATAATATCTAAATATATTTGTACTCCGGGATGTAAAAAGATAAAAATACTTTAAAAGTTAATGTGTGTATTGAATTGAATTGGTGATGAAATGAACAACAACGACGAGTTTAAAAATTCATATCATCATCACGTAAATATATTATTCGTACCGTCAGTGCCATGAACATTCAAATAAAAATTCACAATTCCCAAACACCATTTTTATATTCTCACAAAGGATTCGTTCGACTATTATTCTACACAGTCTTTCGTAAGTCAAGTCACTTGTGTGATTATTTCTGCCAAGATCTTTGTTAATAATTTTCTATTACTACTGGGTTATTTTCAATTTTTATACCAATTACTGCCGACACATGATACATTGCAAGTATCATCAATTTCAATCCATTTTATACAATACAAGAGTTGCTAAAACCGAACTAATTGGCATATTCTATCGTCTGAACTTTTTACTACAACTTCGAATTAGGTAGGCGTCCCTGCAAAGTAAAAAAGAGTCGGGACCCTGCTCAAGAAGCAACTACCGAAAAGATGTTCGAATGATCAGACATACTTATCAACCACACAAAACCGAATCGGTAAGTATTTCAGCTAGTAGCACCACAAAGTTTACATTCAGACTTTTAAAATAATTTACGTATTGCATTCTAGAACTTTCTTAAATTCCATTTTATGTTCCTCGTAATATGCAAATTACCGTTGTGCATGAACTAACAAAATTAACGATACAAGTATTATTTACACTACCTATGATCATTCCCACTCAATACAAGATACAATACTTCAAACACTAGAATCGATATTGATGCATTTATGCACCTCCTTAATTAGTAAGATACCTGTACATTTAGTGAAAATTTAGTTCAAATGGATTAGTTATAACAACCGTCGTCTTAAAACGGGACTATCTCATTCTGACTAATTTTTGATTTGAATCGAAGCCCAAGTCATCTTTACTCTTACGCTATTAAACGGGCACTTACAATTATTTCGCTTTCATCATATTCAATACGTAACTGACGTAACGAAGCCAGTGAATATCATACAATAAAATGACTACAAAAAAGCTCAAAAGTGGAGCAATTCTACATGCTCTCTTATGAAATTCTAGACGCTTACAAATTAAACACCGTCCATTATTATCACGCTTCCATGATCAGAAGGTTTATCAAGTAAGTGTGGTAGATCAGGCTTTCCTCCGATTATATTTTATGTGTTAACTGAAGTATACTTTTCCCTTGCGATAAATAATAATATTATTATAATGACATAATACGGATCCTTTCAGACTATCTCCTATTTTCACTTAACGATGTAACTAACATAATTGGTAAAACTAATCAAATAATTTTATAGGTCATCTAAACTTTTTAGAAACTAGACATGCCGCAAAGCTTATTCGTAACCGTATCTAAATTATTATTATAAGGATCATATGAAGGCCCACGGAAAGGTCTTTCAGAAGGAATAGTATTTAGATTTTCGGTAGTGACCTGCGCTTTCATCACGCTTTGGAGAAGCGGCAGGAACCATCTCATCTTCTTCTTCATCCTCCTTATCTTTATGCGAATGTGTATAGTGATATGTTAAGCCTGGGCGTGTCTTGTATCTAGCTCCACACACTACAGAATATAAATTCGCAAACATAAACTTCAGTAGCTTTGAACAGTATGAAATAAACAAATAAAAACAAAATTCGTCAAATATTTTAAAATCACAACTTACAATCGCATGCAAATGGCTTTTCTGCATCAGTAATTGGGTCGTACGTAATTTTCCTTCGTCCACGCGCACTTGTTTGCTATAGAAAATCAAAGCAAAATGGTTTTATTCTTAATATACTTACACGACTATTAAGTAGCGGTTTGTTTACTTCAGGAATAGAAAATTTTACCCTGGCACTTTTAGGAGTCGCTTTCTTTCTTTTCCGTTTGCTGTAACTCTCCTCATAATCGTAATCGGAATCTGCGTCAGGCTCTTCAAATTCTCCAGCATCAGGTATATCCAGCTCATCATAATACCAATCCTTATATAATTATACAATACTTTAAATATATAAAATTCAAATAGTAGAAGTAGAGTTAGGAAGATAGTTTAAAGAGAACACTGAAAACTAATCTAAACTTTTACAAAATAGCTACCTTTATAGCAACGGGTTGCTTTGTTTCCTCTTTAATGCTGTCCTTGCTATCTTCATTGACATGACTATGACTGCTAGGACCAGCAACAACTGGAAATGACGTACTTTCTACAGAAACAGGTGGTTGAGACTCTCCATCTTCTACATTGTCTTTCCTACAATTCAAATAAGATCAAAAACTGTTAATGTGTCACAATGAATTAATTCATACATGTGTGTATAAAGTTGCTGTATAAAACCTTGGAGGACATCGAGGCTGCATGAAATTATTAAGGTACTGTCTCCGTTTCTTACGCCAGCGTTTGGATGGGTACGTATAAATCTGTCCTTCTCTGAGTCCTGGCAATCTATGACGTGATTCCATCCACAAATTGGAATGGTTTTGAGCAACTCCTACAAATTATAAATAGTTTTTTATCGTTTGATTTTAGAGACATAGACAGGCACAAGAGATGATAACTATGCTTTGATGAAACCAGTAAACCAAATTGAATGGTTAAAAGCTGAAAATAAATGTAAATTAACCTGTCTGTGAGTCCAGAAATGGCAAACGCATGGTCCGTTCTGCCGAAAGCCTGGAATTGTAGCTGGCCGCATTTTCTATAGTTTCACGATATACTGGATCATTCAGATAACTGAAATTGAAGATATAATATAATATTAATTTTTACATTAACTAAATTAATAATAAAAATTACATTTTATTGCTATATCAGATTTCTTACTTCTGAATTTTATTGACCAGAGTTGGATTTAGGACAATATCAGAACTCATTTCAACAAATTCAACGACGGGAACAATGTTCAAAATATTCCGTGGCAAATACTTAATGATAGTAGTATTTAGGAGGATGATGTGCTAACTTCTTTCATCTTCAATAATATGTGTGAATATTCAGTACTTTGTATTGTTGATTGTACTTCAATCAAGCGAGTCTTTTTTATTGAAACTAGAACTAGACGCTGAAGGCAGAAATACCGTGTACCTTGCACCTGTAACGAAAAATCAAGTGAAGGTTAAAAGTTAAAATGTATTACTTTAATCCATTTTTTAGTTTAGTATGTTATTTATTTAACTTACTTGAAGAAGTGAGAAAAATCACCACGTTCAACGTTTACTCAGAATTCAGAAGCTCGAAGAGTGTTCACGGACTTCTGCCGACTTTTACCTTCGTAAGCTTAATCATTGATGTATGTATATATCATCTAATGGGACTGCTTTTGGTTGTTTCTTCTGCACTTTCACTCCAAATACACCAAAATATTGAACACAATTTTACAAATAACGTCAAAAGGGAGAAACCTATAGAAAACGTCCATCAGATTTCAGTTCATCAGTCTATCTCTCTTCCTCTTGTCTTGTAGTGTCAGATCAGAATTTACATCAACTGTTGACTGTCAACTAGATACTTTCTTTGTCATTTGCATTTCTTTAGTTTTAGTACTTTTGACTTTGGCTGTTATCTGCTTTGCTTACTCCCTTAAATGAATGTTTGTCATTTTAAATATCCTCGATCGTCACATCACAGACACCGACACAGATTCAAATCACACAACCTAATACTGAAGTAATGAACTAATGAATGGAGTAATTGTTATTTTATATTATTTTTAGTAGTTTTTTTTTATAACATTTCGAGCTGTTTGCTAGACTTGGATATTAAAAGTCAGCAATCAGCATCACACGAAGAAGCCAAGCCTTCATTTTGAATCCAAAGCTTTATTGACATTACGCTAAAGAGACCCATAGTTGCCAGATTGCTCCATGAGAGCATAGGAAAAGGCATAGTAAAAAGGATAGGTGGTAGAGCGTCTAGAGGGTCGCTTTTTTCCAGCCCAACCCTATCTGGCTCTTACAGCATGCCAACCCAACCCAGCCCTAACCCTTCGATTTTTTCTTTTATCCAACCCCACCCAACCCTGACCCAATTTTC
>JAQFYB010000264.1:0-64889 GCA_034694085.1 Pogonognathellus longicornis
CAGATTTTCTGGCACTGTGCGACATGACTTCATCGTCGATGCCATCGATAGCTCATCGTATCGATAGCTCATCGTATCGATAGTTCATCGTATCGATAGCTCATCGTATCGATAGATCATCGAACCGATAAACGCTTATCGATACATCGATAATCAGCATTAGTAGGAACTGTATTTTTACAACTCATTGATGACGATGATACACGTATTATTATTACTTTTTGAGGGTTCGTTGTTTCATGCGTGTGTATTGCATTTGTATTTATGTAGGTTTATGTATTTTCATTCCATATAAGTACACATAATAGACAGACACATTTATACCATACCAAATGTTCCGACTGGAGCAGACTTGTTGTTATTACAGACAGTGTTATGTTTTTTGACTTGACAAAGAATTTCTGTAAATAGTAGTCATACATACCTAAGTTAGTTTTATGTAGGTTTATAGAGATGGGTATACTGATAGGTAGAGCCTTTGTAAATTGGTGTCTGTTTATATTCACTCGATAATATTAGTGGGACATTCTTAGTGTAACAAAATGTGGCTTTTACTTATTGTTAGTAAGTAGACGTACGTATGTGTCGTGATATTGTGTTGCAAATACGTTGCGTTGCATGTCAGTGGATTGATGTTGCGTTATTGCGTGATAGTATACCTGGACATGCATATATGTGGAGCGTTGAAAACGAAAAGTCTTCTAAGCTGTCAGTTTCATTACATTACTACAGTACCTGGCTTTATTATTACGGACATTAGTTATCGTCGTGGCACATCAGTTGAGAAAATAGCGAGAGCATGATAGTTAGGTAGTTTATTTATTCCTTGCCCTGCTATATACGTTAGGTCATGCAATATGCGATGCCATGGCCAACCGAAGTCGATTCTCTATTCATCATTTAGTATCTTGCAGGTAACAAGAAGGTAGGTAGGTTGTAGGAAACACGAAGAAGAGGATTTCAAGTGCTAAAGTGTTTCAAGTAGCTAGCTATTAAATGAATTTAAACCTGCACGACCTGGGCTGCTTTGGACTCATTAGCTTCATTAAAAATATTTTTCAGTTTTCTTAATAAACGCACTGTTCCTATGTCCTGTAGCTCCCCATCCTCCTTCTGGATGTTTACTGACAGTTTTCCTGCTGGTATCGTGTTCCTATTAAGAGCTGGGTCGAGGTAGATGTCTTCAATACTTTATTCAGGTGCTTTCTTTGAACAATCAAAGAAAGAGAAAATAATTCATCTATTAAATCCATAGGGTATACTTAATTTTCTTTTGGTATGTTGCGTTAATGGAACTACGTTAGTAAAGACATCGGACACTAATAATAATTTTCATTGGTTTTGGATGGATGCTTTAACAAGAATTTGTGGGTTCTTTCTCCACTATATGTGTAATGTACTAGAATATGCAATGACTTTGTTAAGGGTACACTATGTGGTGTATGTAGAGTGTAATTGAATGTATTGCAGTTTACTATCAAGTGAAAGATGCTGAAATGTTATTTCGGAGGATCGTCATCTTCACTTTTATTTAGACATGATGTATACGAGACACAAGTGTTAAATAGTGCTAAATAAGCTGAGGAGTCTTCATTACTAGACTAGGAATGTAGAATAATTTGATGGTGCATAAAATGACGTTACATTACGTGTAAATTGTAAATAACTATAATTACAATGAACACAACACGCAAATGTGTGCGTGAGGTGGAATGAAGCGTGAAATGAATGTTAAAATGATTTAGAAAATAAAGTATCGGATCATGATTCATGATCGTATAATGGTGCTCTCTGTCAAATATAAAAATGTGTATTTGTGTGTCAATATGTGTGCACACGTTTGCAGAGGCTCATAATATCCTTCTAAATACAATTACACGTTCTCTCTCTCTCTCTCTGTTCGGTATTCAAACAAAAATACATGCATGCCGTTTTGTATGTATACCTAAAGTACATTGTACAACACAAATTATGCAAGTTGCACATAAACACAACACTGAAACATCCATGACTCTAGGATTTTAATGAATTTATACCGTAACTAACAAAGCAAAATTTATTTTTGAGCTTAAAAGCGAAAGTTATGTAAAATTAATGTTGTAATTCAGCAGAAGGAAGCACACAATTGTTATTTCCTCCTATGCGTTCGGGAGCGGGATTGATGGCAGTTATACCACAACAACAGGTGCATCAGAGTCAGAGCCAGTCACAAGGTCAGCAGCCACAACAGCAAACATCGCAACAGTCCTCACATGGTCGTCCTAACTCATTGCCTCCGACTCCCATCACACTTGGACTCAAAAGGCTCTCTGAAGAAGATCCCGAACAAAATGGAGCGGATACGAAACGGTTAGTTGTTCATCACAGCTGGGATCTTTCCTTGCAAAAAATAGACATAAAAAATCATATAATAATTGTGCGTAGTAGATTCAGACCGGGAATGTGATAATATCTCTCTTTCTCCGATGCACTGTGCGATTCAGTTTACTTACATTTTCTTATGGTTAGTCTTAGCCATTAAATACCAGTTGTATTATGGTATACTACAACAAAACTCAACTACACCAGTGGAATACAAATAGCGTAGTTGTAGTAATACACATGAGAAAGAATCATTCAAATACCTTAAATATACCACACCATATGAAGCATAGCATACTAGCCAGGTTGTTGTAGTTAAGTAAAAAGTAAAAAACCTTGAGTAGTTCGTTCGTAGATGATATACTTAGCAGATTGTGGAAGAGTCAAAGTTAAAGTCTTAAATACAAAATGCAACTCTGCTTCTTTCTGTAGGTAAATAATAAATAATAGCATGTGTATGTATTGTAGTGCCTGTGTGCACTGTGCAGTATAATTACATAATATAATACACACCAATGTATAGTACATGCTGTGTACCTGGATGCAGCAGGAAGGCCAGTACTGTAGTAGTAATGCAATGAACGTAACTGGTTAGTCAGCCTGGAAACAAAGCAAGTGGACTACTTATAGGTAAAATGAGTGAGAGTTTGATTAAATGAATCTAGGAGTACATACATGTACAGCAGAATATTCTTACCTTGTATAGAGATGCTACTTTAATAGCGTTATACAGTATCAGGTTATTTTTTATCCTAGTACTGTAGTAGCTGTAGCACACACAAGTTGAAAAAGTGATTATGGCTTTAGTTTAGAATTAGAGGTACGTATAGAGAGTGTCATCATAAAAATAATTGTAAATATACCTGTAATAATATTAGACAGACAGATCTCCACGCTATGATTTAATGTTACTCTGATACATGTATGCTTTACACTGTGTACTGCTCACGAATATATGTAATGCATTTTTGTTGGGAGTTGCTGTGAATCATAGAGCTAGTAGTACCTTAAGTTACCTTATAGCTTACTACACCACTAACCCTACCACACTGAATACCATAACAAACGAAACGAGCCGAAACCGAGGACATCACCCATAGTAAATAGTACAGAGACAGAATACACAATAACAAAGATCATAATACTTAATGGAGTTACGAATGTAGTTACATATTATTATTATGTGTGTGTACGCGAATAGCGTATGACTTTAACTTGATTTTCAACATGTATACCTAGATACACTAAGTAGCTAAAAACTATTAAAATTATTCTTACATACTGTAAGAATATACACTTAACGTACTATGTATGTGTTTGACTGTGAGGGATAGATTACCTATTTGTGTTAGCAGGGAATATTAGCAGAGCTATATTATATCTATGTACATCATGCAATGCAATAGTTGCTATTTGTATTGTGTGTATTATTATCATCCATAGTTTATGTAATACGCTGTACTATAAGTAGGTGGAATGGTACGAACATTTACATTGTAGTCATACTGAACTAATTAACTTGAGTTAGGTTAGTATCTGATATCCACATAAAAATTAAAGAGCCACACTCTCAAGACGTGCTCCTAGGCCAAAACAATCATAATAAGAGAAGTCCAGCTTGCTATTTCTTCACAATACATTTATTTATGTAGCTGCTTAGCAAAGAAAGATGTTGCAAAGAACGAACGTACATTATTTATACCTACATAATATACTAAAGAGCTACATACTTTTATGGGCTTGTTCTTAGGCTTGGCTGTACACATATTTACGTATACCTATATGTATAAAATATATGGTTTGGTACTACAATAAGAGATTTTTAAGCAAACATTCTTTACTTAAAAACTTGCACTAGTATACAATTGTTTGTATAAGGTATAGTAGTAGGTATGTATACGCAAAATTCGTGAACATGTTACATATTTATTATATGAGTACCTATTAGAATTGACGAATTTAGCAAACAATTTTACAATGTTGTATCTGTGTAAATGTAATTTAACCCATATGGAACAATGTGAAATGTAGGAGAATCTGTGCATGAATTTTGGTTCGCCGAGTGCATGAGTTAACTATAAAATAATGTTAATTGCCAAATTAGGCAGGGATACTATGATCAGGTGTATTATGAATTTTGGTGGATACACGGCATGATTGCGAAATTGAATTGATACACATGTACATGTGTGTACTTTATAACTAACAATGTGTTTTCAATGTTACCTACAGGATTGTGTTAGAAGAGCAATCGGTTGGTGGCCGCCCACCATTGTCACGAGGAGACAGTCTTCCAGCTGGTGCTGAAGGTGGATTAAGTTCCACCAAGGATAAACCACTGAGAACCACATCATTCGATACATCTACGTTATATGCAAAACAAGGAAGCATCACTACCACCAATGGTAAGCAATAGAATCTAATAGGTCGGAATTAATAGTGTTATTTATTTGTGTATGTACGCATTAAATGCTCAATCTCTGTAAATTAATACATTGCTTGGGTTAAGTGGAAATGATTTGTAAATCATTGTAACACTCATGACTTATGCATAGTATTTGTTTATGTCAACGTAAAAATGTCTGTATAAATAAGACTTTATTTTTAAACATGTATTTTTAAACATGAGGATAAAAGTATATAAGGTATGATAATTTCAATTTCAATGGGACTGTTTTGTTATATAAATACATACCTAGTTAAAATTGATTTTGCTTTGTATTTCGGTATGGGACGGAATATTCAACTTTTACAATATTGAACAAGGAAAGTTATTTGTTGTATGCTTATAAGGATTGAAGCGGTTTAGTTGTTGTGTAATAAATAACACGTTGAATATCCGTATTGAATAAAAATTGTTGTCGTAGGATGAAGAAGGCTTGCCTTATATGAGTTGGGCATATTGTGGTAGTATGGCTTGGCCTGGTATGTTGTATGTAAATGCTAATTGTAACCTGGGGAGTCCAAGGACAGATTTTGAAAAGATTTCTGTCACCCTTGTGCATCGTTTCGCATCAGTTGAATTGAAATTGGTTTAACGATCTATGTCAATGTTATGCAAGGATGAGCTGGAATATAATTGATATTTAAATAGTTATGGTGTTTATTTATTTACAGTGAGCCGTAGGCCGTCGGGTTCTTCCTCTCGTCACTCAGGTACTCCCCCTACAGCCGAGGGAACGGATGCGGCGACAAATGCGTTGAAATGTACGTTGTGTCAAGAGAGGTTGGAGGATACTCATTTCGTGCAGTGTCCCTCAGTTCCAAATCATAAATTTTGCTTCCCATGTTCTAGACAGTCTATTAAGCGACAAGGAGCTGGTACCGAGGTCAGTTGAACTTTTGACACTTGTGTAATTATTTGTCCAAGTTGAATCTCTTTGCTTTCTGTATTGTATCAATGTTATCTGAACAAGAGATTTAAATTTTAAATATTTGTACACTTATCTGCTGGTAGTATAAAATGTATTCATTTATTCGTTTAGAGTCTTTGTGTGCTGTAGCATTATTTATTGTATTGATTAAAAAGAATGAAAGAATAAGAAGGATGTTGTGTAATAAGAAACGTGTTGGATGAGGTGATTTAATTTTTAACGGTTGTTTTTTGTTTGTTTTTAGGTGTACTGTCCAAGTGGAGAGAAATGTCCTCTTGCGGGCTCAACAGTTCCTTGGGCTTTTATGCAAAATGAAATTGCAACAATATTAGGTGAAGAAACGAGCAGTAATAATAGCAAAGTGAAGAAAGAACGAGAAGCCTGAGGGTTACCTCTGCTGGTGATAATCCAGTAAAGAGGAAGTAATTGAATGCAGAAAGAGAAGACTTTGTTTTTTATGTACAAAATTAGAAAACTTGTTTGTTTTTTTCACGGAATTTTTTCAAAGTGACAGTGAAGTGACAGGAGGATATAAAAATGGAAAGTGGAGCAAGATAAAATCGAGAGAAAACTACTTTGCTGTTTGCTCTTATACAATGCGGGTGGTGTATTGTACAATGTACTAAAGAAGAGTAAAGTAATGGATTTACTAGTCTGACAGGCAACACTACAAGTTTAATACTTAATGTGCCATAAATCAACCTAAATATACTACGATTAAATTAATGTGTACTAATTGTGTAGTATCCAACGAGTTTTTTGTTGTTCATCATCATCTCGCAATATGAATATGACTATTGACTGGGCATTTACTAAACTATTTAATTGTATGTATAATGTAGCAAAAATATACTTAGTGAAAACTATTAAGTATTAACGTTTATTAGTCTTTTGAGGCATTTTTCAACAGCATAGCTATTATTACTTACCTATTGCTACAAATATATCTGCATTTCAAATCACGACGTTATTACAGATACTAAAGTACTACATAATAATATACTACATACATACATTATACATACATACTACTACAAACAAAGAGAAATCACTTCTGTGTGTGAGTGTTTTTCTACACCGTAAACTCCACATCAGAATCAGGGTTAAATATATTTTGGTTGTGTCATTGAACATAGTTTGGCTCTGTTTGCACTCCGTAATTGTCGGGACAGAGATTATACTAAACTTGTAATTGCTACAATTAAACTATAAATTAGTGCAACATATTACGGCAATGTTTATCTTAAACTATTCTTATTTGTACCTTTAAATTCAACAGACTGTTTTTCTCCAAACGAGGCTCGACATTTTCCAACTTAAATGATGTAAATACGATTATTACTATATACACTACCAGTTATGCACTTATGACACAACAAGTAGATCTAGTACAGAGATGGCTTTATTTGTGAGATAACCATAACTAATCTATAATTAGCATTAGTACAGACAGAATACTAAGTAGAGCAAATACCTACATGAAATCTGTAAAGAATTTGCAGTTAATAATATTGAAATGAAAGGAGCGAGCAACACGGAATTTTAAGGTATTTATTACATATACATTATAATACATGGGGTTCTTTATTAGTATACATAGTTGGTTAGTAGTTTGTTGATGATTTATATTGCTAATTCGTAAAAGTACTAATTTAACAATTAAAAACACACTTATCATGATAAGGGGTACTGTTTCACGTATATCCTCCTGGTTTAAAAGTACAATGACCGTTCAAGTTGATATTTACAGTTTAGCATCATTATTATATGAATAATTATTCCTTATATATTAAACTCTAAGCAATACATACATATTATTGTGTAAGGCTAAGTAATTCATGTGGTAAAAGTTATTATATTATTATCTAACCAGAATAGTTCTATACTTAAATACATATAAAATAGTAATATTATGATACGAGTTCAATTTGTAAAAACATGAGACTCTGTCTTCGTCGTTGTCGTCGTGGCGTGGGTCGTCTGACCATTTATTTTGGTTGCTTAGGTTTGATATTATTCATGTGCATCACTTTGCATATAACACACTACAGAATATGATAGTAGAAATGTTCAAGTAGACGTAGATCTTGTAGAGATTAGTAGAATACGATTAATAAAAACTAAATCAAACGAAGAAACTGAATTTATTTGTGGTATTGAGTACTATATGGAACATAGACATGTTGTTACGACCTAATGTATGGTTTCAATATTAATGTGTGTATCTGTAGAGTTTTCAATGTATTGTTATTATTATTTGACATTTTTGACTGTTGTACGTGTAGAAACCCAGAAATTGACAGTGGTATTTGGTATAAGAATCGCGAAAAATATTCATGAGTATAAATAAACTGTACACTTACAATTAGTACATTACATACTACACGTTGTATGTAGGTTTGTTTTTATACTATTTAATTCTAATGAGCCTACAAAAACACATAACTAGGTATATAAATACATATTTGTTGTTACTACATGTATTGTAATAATAACGCAATATACATATAGTATATATACACAACTTTTGAGAAATCACATCAAAATTTGTACAAATGTATGCATTAATATATTTGTAACGTGTTTTGGTTTCAGCAAATTGCGTTAAGATACTTATACTTACACATGACTTAATCGTAGGTCTGTACTTTGTTTGTCAAGTTTGAACCATTTGTTTTCCACGTCACATTACATAGCTTTCTATAAGCGAAAACTTTTCTCATGGCATGACTGTGCTCTTTACAGAATAAATGCCGTAGTCAATTACTACCATTCATTAATAAATCAAAGTCTGCTTTCACTCCTTTATTTACATAGTAAGTCAGTAGATAAGATTCCAAATTGCAAAAATGTACCGTGTCATACATATTTAAACCGCACATGTTCACACGTCATGTCATATGAATGAATGAATGTCAATCAGTCGCATATAAAATATATCTTTTTCCCGGGGGTGAGAAATGACTCAGTTCATTCAGCCTTATTCAATATGTCCAATGTTTTTAATATGCTATTTTTTATTCTTTATGCCTAGGTACCTATGTTGTCTATGTATGTGATGTTTTATACAGGACATGATGGATGACTAATATTTGCTAAAAATAACGTCTTTGTTCTATTTTTTATAGGTCAGATAAAGATTAATCGAGACAATGGCATTTCCACATGTTCCAACGTTTTTGAGGTCATCAATTGCAAAAGACCCGTTTTGTCTGGGAGATCTGGGCCCAGAAGATGTGTTACGAATTGAAGCTGAGTTTCCTACTTTATTTGGCCAGGGAGAGTCGGGATCGGAGGGAATGGTTGTCAGTTACCCAACTACTAAACCAGAGAATGTCATATCAAAGTCAGCCGTAGCACGGAAGCATGATTGTCTTAATAAACCCGGTCTTGCTACTACTAAGCCGTTTACTGCAAGTGCAATGAGGAGTATACGGAGTCCTCCTACTGCTTTAGTTTCTACAGGCAGTCTCAGCAACACTACAAAGAGATCTCAACTTACGAACAGCCTTCAGCAACGTCCCGGAGAAAGAAATCAAGGAAAAAGTCTATCGGAAATGAGAAAAAAATCATATGCTCTCGATAAAGATACTGCATTATCTTTGAACGAGCTCAAAACAACTTTATGCGATATTCTCAGTCGTGCAGAACATATTTTCCCCCCAGAGCAGAATCTAACTAATGGAGAAAGTCAAACCGACAAGGAGAAAAATCTAATTAGATATACTCATGGGAAACCAGACAAGAAATCATATGCTCAGCATATCAAAACTAAAGAAAATCAAGGTAAAAATTCAGCATCGTATATGAAAATTCCAGCCAATAGATATCCAAACACAACAAAGCCAAGCAAAGTACACAACGAAAATCCAATAGAGAAAAGCTTTCCAAAAAGAAATACAACGATTTTAAGCAAATCAAATAATACCAAGAAAATCGGAAATAGCACAACAAAGTCAAATGTTGGGTTTTTTCGCAATTCAATTGAAAGTTTGACTAAGATAAAAAGGAAATCAGAATCTGCTCCAGCACTTCAGACAACTCAAAGTTCAAGTAGGCAAAGGAAAAACTTCAGAAAACCTGGAGAGGACACTAACGAAAGTAAAGTACAGAATTCAGACAATGATACAATAAAACAAAAGAAAGAAACAATTTCTCCTGATAAAATGCAAATACTTGAGAATCATTCTGAAAAAAATGATGCATTTCAACCGCAACAACCATCTCCAACCAAAAATCCTGGACCAATTTATTATAGAAAATCTGCTGAACAAAAGTTTGGCAAAGTGAAGACTGAAGAGAAGCCTGTGAAAGATTCAGTTAGCAGGTTGGTGGCTTTGTTAGTTAATAATAAATTAAAACCTACCTTAAAGATGAACATACATGGTAAGTGCATGAAATAAAATTACTCAGTAGAATTTAAACTTTCGTGAATTTCAGGTTTGAGCAACTACTTTTAGCAAGAACACTGGCAGCCAAATATGAGCAGAAAGGAATATTTCATAAACATCATACATTCAGTTTACCAAAGAAAACCGATAAAAAAGACACCGCATTGCCGTTTGACGCTAGTCGCACATTACCTCAGACTTTCTTTCAACCAACCACTCCAAGCTGTAAGAAAGTGCTTGAGAAAATTGCAGAAGAATTAATTTACGTAGAAGTTCTCAAGTATTTAGACTCTGAGCAGGGTTTCATGGTTGAGCGTGAGCATATGAAGACTAAAAATGAAGACACATCCGTGTGCGTGACTGCAAATGAAGAATATCGTTTACCGGAAAAGGAAGCGGCAGACGGGGAAACCCAAAGTGAGATAATAACGGCTAATCATGAAAGAAAGTTACAAGAACAAGGATTGAGCACGATTCAGGAGGAAGGCGAAGAAAGTGAACAACTTGTCACACCTGATTTGACTCCTCCAGTCTCCCTCTTGAACACAAATACTGCTAATGAGACTCAGCGTTCCTCCTCCTCCTTTTTAAGTCCTACGACAACAAGCAAAGATGAATCGACAATTTTAGAAACACCCGAACTCACCCCAGTACGAGAATCCCCCAAAAACTCAACTCCGATACAAACTAAACTAAACCCTAGAAACTCCCTGAATAACATTTTCGGTAGAAATACTAATAATGGCAACAACAATGCAAATACAGTTAGTGAAGCTACTTCGGACTGGAGTGATTTCTCAGATTTCATTTTCACCGATGTGAAAACTGACCTTGAAGAAAATATTAGTAAATCGTCTAAGGATAAGACATTGGAAGAATTGCTTGTTACCCCTACCTTATCAAATTATTCACTAAAGTCCATAGAAAAATCAATAGCTGAGAAAGAGTCTCCAGGAAATTCAGTCTCCAGTTGTAGTAGTATGAGAACTCCAGATTTATCTTCAAGTCATAATAATGATCTTCGCAGAAAAAATGGAGATTCACGAAAATCCAATAAAAAAGAAGCTGGAGATGATGAATCAAATAAAAAAGAAGCTGGAGATGATGAATCAAATAAAAAAGATGCTGGAGATGATGAATCAAATAAAACTATTGTCAAATTCACGAGTCCCCCTGCAGTTGAATTCGAGTTGCCCCAAAAAAGTAAATCAAAAAGTAAATCATCTTCTGTCCAAAGAAATCCTCCAACAGTTGGCATTGACAGTGGCACTGGAACTTGTACTAGCAAAGCTGCTACTACGATGGGTACAACAAACAAATCCAGATCCTCATCCGCCTGGGACTTTACTTTGTCAGAAACTGAAAAAAGTGGTAGTGTCACGGTCACCCAGACATCCTACTTCGACCAAGGAGAAATAACTGCCACAACTACTGACAATTTATCCGAAGGAGAATTTGTTGGAAAACGCTACAAGAGCCCTGGAGAGCTGAGTACGTCATTTCAGACCTCCCCTGGTAGAGTTCATCGATTATTATTCTCATCTGCCTCAAACTCGTCGAGTGACGAGACCGAAACACCCAGTGAAGGAGTCCAAGATGCTATGTCTTCTGAAAATGTAATTAGTTCTATTCTGTAAAACAACATCAATTCTCCACAAGCAACCTATAATTATTCTGTAATATGAAACTCTAATTTTCATTGGTGAAAAGCTGATAAAGCTGGAACATAGAATTATAGAATTATACTACAGAGAAAAAGATAATCCACTAAATTCTTCTGTCATTAATTTGTTAACTAGATTGCCAACATCGAGTTATCGCTCGGAGAAATTGGAGGAAGTTCCCGGAGCAGTCGACGATTCAAGTAGTTTTCTTCACTTTGTACCTAAATACTTGGTACGAGAGCTGGAGAACTACTTACTATGGAGAAATATGCGGGTATTCTTAATGAATTCATTCTGGTTCTGCAGTGTCCGTAAATTCGTTGTACATGTACTAAAGTATTCCTAAAGTTGCGGTTATACAGATTATGGCAAATACTACTACATAAAAGCAGAACTACCTGAATTTAATTATTGGCCCAATTAAATTGTTCCGAATTTTGTTCCAAAGTAGTTCTAAATACATTATTAATTCGATTATGCCATCCTACTTTTACTTTGTCGGTATAAAGTTCATAGCAAAATTCCTAAATGTATGTATTATGTAGCAAGTTAACACTGTCCAGGAGTTAATGGGGTAGTCTGAAACTTTCTCTAAAAGGAAATAACTTTCTCCGCTGGAAATGTTAATAATATATTTATCCTATTTCCTCCAGACATCATTTGCGTGAAACCCCACACTCTTTTGCACCATTTCAAAAGTTTTACACGATTTGTATTAGTATTAATTTAAAATTGATTTTGTGCAAAATATGATGAATGCGTTTTGTTTTCAACCTTGTAACTTGTAACGAACGTTATTAAAAACACTATTAATATTTGCAACCGATTAGCGAATCCATTGCTAATTATGCGGAAATAGAAATGCCCGTGTTACATAATCTGGTGTAGCATGAAGTGCATGAAGGAAGGACGCTGGGGTGAAACGGGTGACGTAGAATTCTTTGTACAGCTGCATTACGTTTCTGAGAAATTCCTCGTGTTTCTGTGTACTCTGTCGTCTCGATGAGGAATTTCCGTTTATTCCTTCAAGGACTTTTATCGCATTAGACGCGTCACGTGTCGCGTAGATGGTTTTCTCTATACTTTGTATATTCATTATACATCACACTCCGAAACTCTGAAACATTACCATCCTATCGATTACAACATTATATCCATCTCCTTCACACTCTGGAAATGAAATTTATATCACCGTTATTTCCTCCATGGTGCTAATATACAGATATATATATATACCCAGTATCCACCTACTGTATGTACGAGATGACATTCGATGCTGCCTACTTCTTGTACTCTAGTATTTACCATGGTCCAGGTACGTAGTGTACGTGACTGACAAAAATATCGACCGAATATCAGCAGAGCATCCGACCAGACCAGACCGGAGAAAGCTGACGGTGATGGTGTGGCAGCTCAACATTCTCTTTTCCGTGTGCACTGGAGAACTGTGGAAGAGGGCTACACTTTTACACGTTACATAACATAACGATCTCTAACCTATGTCAACGATCCCAACCCACCCTGTTTCTCCTCCGCTATGTTTCTCCTACAATACTACCACATCCTTTTTAGCTCCATATATCGATTTTCCCAACCCGCTCGAGATTTTTACACTGCTACTCAACAACACTCCGATTCCTCGTTCCTACACCAGAAATGTTGACGTTTCCATTATTTCTTAAGTCTTTCCCTCGTTCCCAGTCCTGGATGGAACAGCCTATATTCCTGGATATCTATATCGAATTACTATAAATAATGCTTAAATGGCTACCGCATATACAGCTGCCTACGTATTTATTACCACGAAGAAGGAAAGGAGAATCGCTGGAGAATCACTTTTTCCATTGCGTTAAGGTTAAAGTGTTATACTTTGCTCGTCTGGAACTTTGGACTGGATTGATATAGAGACAGGCCCCTGGTGTAACGTTATTATTAGTAAAGTAGCATCCGGGACTACTATTCTAGGTTCCAGGACCTACACGCTTTCCCACTTTCTCTCTCAACGAAAGTGAACGATGTGAAAGGAAAAAGCTTTCGTCTTCCTAGATATATTTATAAGGAATCTGTGTTTATACTCCTGGAACACATTACTTGCTACGGTGGATCATATGCTGCTAAAGAATTCGGGGCAGAACCTTTAAAATGTAACAGGCTCGTTGTATCGGTAGCGGGCTGTCTGCCAAAATGTAATCATTGTACTTTGTTCACGCTTTTCACTCGTTGCATTGCAAGTATACCCGGGGAGTTACACTGTACATTATAATGACTGTATGGTGGTAGAAGTAGAATAGAGCAGAGTAGTTTTACGGAACGAAGGATTGATCCGATTTTCGGGCAGTCTCATATGTATGCGGGATTCTTCGAACTTTCGTTGCCTGTATTGAATCACGTAGTTATTCTTAGGACAGGAAGTACACAAATAATACTATGTAAACGATTTGTGTAGGAAACTAGAATTTTTTTACCTATATGTCGTAATTGGTGTATGTAATTGTTTACTATTTAGTAGGTACTCGCAAAAGTATACGATTTATAGCCAGTTTTTATGACTGGAACAAGGTAACCCGTAGAATGGAATTTAGAACTGTAAATCATTGTTGAAATGAAGCTGCTTGAGTTTATTCTGAGAGAAAATAGGTATACAGTACGGAAAATGTTGTCCTGGAATAGCATTTTGGTGCTTGTGTTAAGTTTAAATATAGTTTGTAATGGTCAGCAAGAAGTTCGTCAACAAAAGGTCGTCGTGAACTCATCAGAATTGTGCATTATTCCAATCACACCTTTACATTTTGGATGGGAAAGACAACCAGGTAAGAAATAATTCAAGAAAAAAATTATTTGAACAACATTTGGGACAGATAATATGGTAGTTTCGTTTGCTGCAATATTTATTTTCTTTTTGTAAGGATCCGTGAATGAAATTGAATACAGTGCGAAAATTTCCAATTCGCCCGATCTTCCAGAGTGGCTTGCGTATACTTATGATGGGGCCAATTCGACTGGCTACCTTTACGGCGTTCCTCCAGAAAGACTAATATCCATAAACCTAGATGTAATTGGCTGGAACCGATATCAAAACTATGATGTGCGAAAGCTAATCATATCAATGGACATTATGAGAAAGGACACTTTGGAGTATATCGTTGAAGTTAAAATTGACAACTTAAATGTTCGTGATTTAGCGACCCCAAAAAGAATGCATGATCTTATCAATCTCTTTACGGACCAGTTTGACTGGATACTGAATAACGGTGGAAATGTTCTGCCTGTGTATTTGGCATCAGCAGTTACAGTAGGAGAAAATCGAGTTCCTCTACGACCCAACCAAGCTGAAGGGTAAAACCAAATTCTTCATGAAAACATTTTGATTATAATCAATTATGCTATCGAAATTCGGTGCATGTATTGAAGAAAGCATGAAGAAAGTCTTAAGGAAACTTTCACTGGACTCGGGATATTTTGTTATTTTTGCAGGGTTGTGGTTCATTTCGCTTCGGACAAAGATTTCAGTGCCATCCTGAAGAAACTGCAAGTTGAGATTTCCCCTCTGTGGAAAATGCGTCCATGTCCTCGAGATATGAAAAGAACTTCAATGGAAAGACACTTTCGTAAATACAACTTTTTAGTTGACTGGTGCTCATTCAGACTATCAACCTTAAGTGGCCTGCATCTGACTCAGGAAATCGGGGGTAAACGGGACGAAGAAGACGGACACGTTGGTGAAACTGACCCCAACGATTCTCACATCGAAAATCAAAAGACTAAGCCCATTGTACCAGCAGAGCCAGATATTTTTGTTTTTCGCACGTCAATCCCAGAAAGAAGTTACGGAATGGAAATTCTTTTAGCGACTGTTATTCCTGGAAGCATCGGAGGTCTTGTAGGGTTCGTTCTGATTGCACTTCTCTGGGCTGACAGAGATGAGGATGCACCCATGTAAGTCTTCCTGCGAATTTTTTAGTGCTAAATTGCTCCAATCAATCATAAAATAGCTAATTATAGAAACATGGAATTTTGTGGTGATACAAATGAGAATATTCGTTTGTATGAAGTATGACTCTCATATCTATCCGCAAATGGTTTTCCTTTAAAAATTCTCATTAAGATGATTTTATTTTAGCGATGAAGATACCCTATTTTTTGAAGAAGCGTTCCGAACCTTGTTTTCTTTATTGAGGTTACAATCTCTAGTTTCATTTTGACAGTGTTTTATGTAGTGTTAACATTTTAAAATGCGTCCTTAACATTTCATTAACATGTTTTGTAAAACATTCACCTTTAAAACAGTAACTGTGTTAACACTTTGGTTGTTAGCTTTTTAATTGCATCATCCGTGACTAATTAATCAGCAATTGTCATTGCCACGTACTAACACTTCGATAGAATGAGAATAATGAATGAGTACTAATTTTTAGTACTAAATATAGCCAAGAATAATTCTGTCTCAAGTTGTTTCATGTCCAATGTTATGATTTAGATACAAAAACGGGAACGGAAATGGGAACGGTAATGGGAGTGAACGACAATTCATTTACCATCAATCACAGCCTCAAGAAGGAATAATTGTTCTTGCCAGAGACAGCAACGAAAAAGACGATGAGCCGGAGGATGAAAGAGACTTAATGAGCACACCCCTTCCACCTCAATATGGTGAAACGCATCCCAAGTAAGATTTCCGCAAAAAACAAAAATCGTATAATATGAATCCATTTCTGTTTTTGCAAATGTTCACATTGCAATTTGTTTTGGTTGGATGAATATTTTACAGTGGAGCTCCAGCTCTGACTTATGCCGTCTAGATTCCCACTAATTTGTACGGGTTTTCTTTCGCGTCAAAAGTAACAATTGTCGTTCACACAATCATCGATTACTCACTAGGCAATAAAAAAAGTCAGAAATAAATTGACAGAACCCCGCTATACGATTTACGAACAAAAAAGTTGAATAAAAGTGAGAAACTCACTGAAAGCTGTCCACTGCCTGATTGAAGGGAATTCAATTCAATCCAAATTGGATAACGACACGAATACTTGAAAAACAATCAATCAAAAAAGCAACCCATTATGCAATACTTTAAAAATGCATCAATAAGAAACTAACAATGACACGAGTAGTAATATAAATAGCAATACTTACAAAGAATAAGGACAAAAAGCAGATATGAAATCAACATAGTACATTTTTATGCGCACTAATAAAAAGTTTTTCACTACTGTGTAGTAACTATACACTGTAGATTATTCAGTCATATCGTTCGCAAGAAAAGCAACTGGTATAGCTCACTAATAATTTTAATGTATATAATTATTATGTAAATACCTAAGTCACTGGTAACAATAAAAACCGCCCCAAAACATAATATTTTGTCTCTTGGATATTTGCATGGAAAAATTGACATTTTTCCATGAACTTTCCTTCTCATGAATTACCAAATACAAAATGTACGCAATAATTTAACACAACACTAAATTGACAAAGTAATAATAATAAATGTGTGTGTTGTCTTTCACATTGTTGTATACATACATTATACAAACACTGCACATTTTTAGTTATAGTTCCTATTTCTATGTATGTTTTAAACTTGTCAAAATTTTGGAGTTTTCTTTCATATTTGGGGGTTTAGTACAAGGAGGAGTTTTTGTGACATAATTTGTGAAATTGTTGAATAAATGAGACGAATTTTTGTTGTAAGTGTTTTCTTTCCTTATTTAGTCGTAAAATTCATGAGTTTATTTTTAACATTAGGCATTTTCTTCTCATCATGTCTACTTTTAAGGACAAAGATCTGTTTCAATGATTAGAATTTAAAAAAATTAAACAATGTATCTTTAAAAAAGCAAACAAACACAGGTAAATATTACTTTCGCAAATATTATTTGTATTTAAACTTATAATGTACAAAAGTCACCTTCTATTAACATACTTAATTCTAACAGTACTTAGGTAGTGTAATTATAATGTAACGCTCATTATTTCATTAGTAAGTAAATTCATTCTCATTTTTAAATACCCTCATCATTAGTAATCACTATTCATACCACAAATTGGTTTCTACACAATTCTATTAGGTACTGCCTTAGTTTTTAGTCCACAAATCTTGTAGTATGTATTCTGTAATTAACAATAATAATATCAATAATACCCTTAGCTTTAACATAACTTATCAAAAAACGAGTTTTAAGTTCTAACAGACCGCAAAATTTTAACTATTGTTAATCATAATGAACTAATTGAGAAATCGATGATAATCATATTCGTAATTAATCCCACAGTAAATTGTCAAGACAAGAAATGCAGCAATTCATTATTATTTTTCTATTGGTATATTACATGAAGCAGCTTACAAAGCTGAAATATTATGATTATGGAATAATAGTAACTAAACTTGAGCATCAATTGAAAATCTGTCAGTGAATCCAGTGAGACCAACTAAAATGAGTAAAGTTCAGAAGATACATTTTGAGTGAGTTGGATTGAGTTTTTAAAGGTTGTACATAATAATAATTCATTCATGTTGAGTACAATCTTCATAGACTGTTTTCAACAACATTTTCTTAGTTTTGCATTGAAATTGTTTCGTCATGTTATACATAATATAATCAAGTTTTGATGCTCAATTATTCAATTAATATTGCACTGCACTTTTTAGATTATCTAATTTGAACGTAAATTCGGCTTGTTGTATGTGTACTGTTCCTACACTTATTGAAAGTTAACGAAGAGAACGCGTGTAATTAGCTTGTAGCATAATATTATTAGAATCTTAGCCAATAGTGTATGTATGTATTTTAAAATGTGGATTAATTAATTCTCAAACACTTGGTGACACTTTGGTTTAGTAGTTGAATTTATGCTGATGTTTTGAGGCTAACATTCTGTACTGTAAACAATATTAAACTTATTAATAATTACCTACTATTAATTTCAATCTAGAGAATCTGTGTCTAGTAACTTATCCGGATCCCCTTCTTGAATGAATTGTTCGAAAATTCTTAGATCATCATCCGTGTCTACGACGTTCACAAGCACACTTTCTGTTTTTGCTGTAGAATCGAATTTATTTGTGGCTGACGATGACGGAGGTGTTGTAGAAGTAGCAGTTCCACTTGTTCCGGCTATGGCATCTTTCGAAGGAGAATAATGATTGTTGCCATCTTCGTCAGACTGTGATGGACACTCAAAATGAACGCAGTGGAAAACCTGGTGAGTGTAAAATTTAGTTTTATTTTACTTTTATTATAGCTTTAAAAGTAACTTTAAAATGTACACGACATTTTGTAGGGAAGTCTTTACCTCATTAGCTGTATTGTCTGTTCCAACGATTCGTACATAAACGACTGGCATGGGATCAAATCTTAAAGTTTGCCATGATTTACATTTTTCGCGTGAGTTATTAGCAACCATTTCCCAATTTCTTTGATTCGTAGACACTTCTACGTAGAAGCTGTAGCTTCGGTCATCACAGTCCCATAATAAAAGTCTCATTGAAGAAATCACATACGGTTGGGCTAGTTGTACAACAATAGCCCCTGAACCAAGCTGATGACAAGTATAACCACTGTCCCAATCATAACCCCTGGTTTCGCCTGTACCATTCGACAAAATCTTAGCTAAAGAAAAAATCAATCATTCAGAATAATTGTAACCAATGTCTTTATTAGTCTCTCTGTATTTTACCATTTATCAGAGCATTGCGGCTTCTGGACACTCCTTCTATGACACACGCACTCAACTCAATCGTCGCTACGTTTTCCTTTGGCACTAAATCAACAAAATTAAAAATTCATTACACACCTACACCTCCCAGAAGATCAATACAAATCGTATTCTTATTTCAATGATATTATAATTAGATAATTTAAACTTCAGGTTGTGTCAATCTTACCTATAAGCCCCCATTTAGGATCAATTGCAAACGCCTTGTTCGTATAATACGCCTGTACAGCCACCACGTGAAACATCCTGTTTACAGTATTATGGGTGCCAACAATTTTAATGTACCTGTAATTTAACCAAGACAATTTATTACTTATAAATAATCTTTTAGATAATATGATGGAAAACAAGTACTTGTTGATAATAACAAACACTTACTTAACAACTCTTTGTGGGAAATAGATATTTTGCCAAGACCGGCAATGATATCTGGTATGGTCTACAACGCGAACCCAATCTTCCTGGTCCATTGAAACCTCAATGTAGTACGAATATGATCTATTAATAAAACACCACAACCAATAAGAATATTATTCCCACTCTATAAATATATTCAATCCGTATTGCAAAAGAATGATCATTTCGTAATCACCTAAGGTCCCGATCCCACAGTAACATTCGAATATGATTAAGAATGCATTGTTGTCTTAAACGAATTACAATTCCGCCTCCGCCGTCCCCAGCTTCATCTATTATGTGTCGAGTAAAGCCTGTAAGAGCAATTAGGCATTTAAATAAAGTTTTGTTGCAATTAAGAGTACACCTGGGGGCATGTAATGGTTTATAAGATCTTTCACCTCTTTCCACGTCATAGTTTTGGAAGTCTCCGTCCAAAATGGCTTGTCTCATCTCTCCTTTTAATACTGTAGCCCCATGCTTCACATGAGCAACGTTCTCTTCTGGCACTGCTTCACAAAAATACCCCATGCTTCAATTATACTTTATGAATGAACGCCACAGCCACCTCAGTCAAATTCCGATATGCTCATACCAAATATAAATATTTTAGCACACGAGTGAAACAAAAATAGATTTGTGGAAATGAAAGTGACTAACCTAAGTAACCTCTGTATCGTAATTCAGTATCTCTTGATTTATTTTGTGCTTGAATTGCATCAAGTATTAAATCAGGAGAGACAAGATCAGTGGGACGAACTGTTTCTAAAAGCACATTTAGAGTCATAAGTGGAAGACGGACTCCATTCAGAACAGTCATAGCATCTCCGTGTAATTCTTGGTTAGCACGCACCCACGTACACACCGATTCAAAAATCTTCTCTTCAGGAGCACAAAATGAGTCTCGGGATATTAATTCAGAAACTCCAGACTGCATTGATAAAACATATAGAGTATTAGTATACCTAACTAAAGTTTACAGCTCATGCCTTCGCACAACATTCATATAAAATACATCAAATAGTTTTGCATCGCTGTCATTGAAAAAAGTTTCTTTTGGAATTTAAACTGCATTACATATAAAGAGTTGATCAAGCGTGTCTCTTGGAACTTGAAGCAATTAAATTAAAAATTGTCACATAGAATATGGTGAGTCTTTGAATGTTGCAGAACAAAGCTCTGCATCACTTATGTATATTGTGCATCTTTAAGAAGTTCATTGTCATTGCATGACTTTGATTTAATTAATGTAGTAATAGCACTACGTGATCAAAACTGAATATATTATGTGTTTAGTTCGCATAAATACATAGCTAATGAATGCATATTTAAAAGTGCATAATCTTACAGGAGACAGAATGAGAAATGACGGATGGTCCAGCAATGTACCAGCATTGGCATCGGCAAAGATAGCGCAGGTATTGACTAAGGGATGGAGACCAAAAGCAAGAGCTGTGTCTAAAATAGCACACACATTCCCAACGTGAAGGGCTGCTTGAAGAAAATCACATATACTTGTCTCTAGTTCCTCGAATCCCCATTGATGCGACAGTCTAAAATGTTAAACAAAGACATTCATATCATTATAAGAAAATCTTGAACTATTATAAATTAAGCAGAAGTTGAGAAAACACCATAATACAAGGTTCATTAACTTCTTGAACAGAAAAAAGCTGAGACATTAGGACATCATCAACAGAGACAGCTGCCAAGTATTGGTAAATATAGCAGCAGAACAGAACAGACTTTTTAACTGCGTGTAAAATGAGTGGGAGAATGGAACATTCACAGTTATAATTTTATAACACGTTTAGTAAAGCAGTACATAACTCTACCACATGTTAGATTTGTCATTAATTTCTTTCATTCAGCAATAAAATTATAACATTCATTT
The DNA here is from genome assembly GCA_034694085.1 of Pogonognathellus longicornis. Classification (NCBI taxonomy): domain Eukaryota; kingdom Metazoa; phylum Arthropoda; class Collembola; order Entomobryomorpha; family Tomoceridae; genus Pogonognathellus; species Pogonognathellus longicornis. Next base: position 21,800 of record JAQFYB010000264.1, read on the forward strand.
TAAGAATGCATAAAACATACAGAGTACAACGATTAATTAAAAGCACATTGAATAGAATTTGTCTATGAAAAGTCTGTTCTGTAAATAAATTACATTTATACAACAGGATAATGCATTGAATATACTGTGAAAAGTTAATAATATTTGCGGGACAATATTGGTACAAGTACAATTTATGCAGGAAAAACAATTTTTTAAGCCAAGAAGTTTAATGGTTATTTTTTAATTAAACTAATTAGAGCAATGAAATGGGCTTACCCTAACACATCTAAAATGACATCTTCTTTGAGTTCTCCCAAAGACATTCTCCCGGTGTATACATATTTGAGAAGCACTTTAAAAGCTGCTGTGGTAGCTCCCTTGAGTTCTATTTCGGACTGACTGCTTTCTCTCATTCCACCGTAAAGGAGCGCCCGAAAGTAATTGGAGCGGGCTGCAAGGATGATCTTATGAGCAGGGAAACTCACCCCTTCGACCTTCAAATGAACGTCGGCATATTCGGGGTTGAGGAAGAGAGAACTTTTAATATTTTCCGACAGCGTGTAAACGTGATCTACGTCCCCAGCTTCGGAATTTGATGGGTTGCGTGTTTCACAACCATTTGAACTCATTTCCACTGAGCAGCTAATGATCCCAAACTAAAGACGTGGACAACACCAGTCCTCAGCGATTGTGGTCCCAGATTTTCTCTATTCAATTTGGATACTTTAGAACTTTGAACTCCTTCGTTCTACAAACAAAAAAAAACAAAACACATGAATATCTGTACACAAATTATTAATGACACTGTTGTAAAGTAATATCGCATAATTTGTCTATACAAACCAACACACCAATTGAACTCAAACTTACTAGGTAATTTTAACTTTATTATCTGTTAGTACTGTATGGTATTTTCCATTAGCTCAGGGCGGATTACATTACAGAAGAAAAATAACACAACAAACTAATTAAAACTCTTTCTTACGATAAGAACAGTTGTACTTAAGAATCTGAATCTCTACAGAAACGAAATGGGTAGACACAAGAAATCGGCAGACATTACGACATTGCAACTTTACTCTGAACAACTGAACGTGACAGAACCTTTGCCAAGTTAATCACTATAGCTCAAGCGATAATAGTATCATCTGCAAAGTGCGTGTTTACGTCTTAGCCCTACAGATACTTAGTAAACATCGCACCTAGATTTTTAAATCAGTTAACTTAACTGACCATTTATACTTAGTATATATTTTTATAATGTCTCCAAGAAAATTATTGTACGTATCTATCTCTGTGTAGGGCTAATGATACTGTGTGAATGAGTACTGAGTACATACGTCTATATATAAACAGCTAAAAATGTAGTAAACTCCAATATAGCATTTGCACTGTATTCTGCATACTGTACTTGTGTATAGGTGCTGCATATATTTATATATAGTAATGTCACTACATTTAGCAAAGCTATAATAACCTTCGTTCCGTTCTAAAGAGTTTATTACCGTATTTTTGCGATCACACGGCTGCGGAACAAGTTACAAACAAACTTTGCATAGCCGCAGTCGCAATGTAGTTTGGATTACGCTGCTGCTCTGATAATAGGAATTACATGTGTATCTGTGTATGTACGTGTATACAAACATAATTACATAATATTATACACTAAAATAAAACTAATTAAGTACTCTAGTTTCCAGCAAAATTACCAATTATGAATGAGCCTTTTAACAAAAGGGAGTAAACTACTTTCTATAAAACACAGATTAAAAATTAATGCTTGCCTGATTCGTTTAAAACTTTGAAGTTTGAACTATGTTTGCAAGTTTGTGTATTGAGAACTAAACTTTTACTTTAGATTTGCTAAAACTCAAAAGAAACAATGCAGTGTATAAAGGAACGTCTATAAGCCAAGACTAATTCATTTGTAGCTTAAGACTGCAATGAATGAAATTATGAATGATGTAGTTATTTCTGTGGTTTCAAAATAGCTTGAAGACATACCTATTTATAAAGTCGAGTTATGTCACGTGGCTGTATTTCACTTTAAAGTATCTGAAGTGTATTATATATCTTGTAGAATTGGCTGAATTGGCACTTAAACATTAATGTTTCCTGTGCATGTATGTACGCACCAATTTTTTCTGTACATACATCTACTACTACAAACCAATACAATTGAATGTAACAAATTTTTTGAGATCACTACCTCAACTCAACTCAACACTCACATCACAAAATCACAAGCAAGAAAGAACACAACATACACATATCACGTTTATCGTTGCGGCTGCTAGCTATGTACAATTTAAGTGCATGCAGGTAGATACGATTTGAGTTGTGTTTGTAAATATTCATTCAGTTTGTTTGGGTATATATGTTTAAGTGTTCACAACCATAGTCAAGGTATTTTAGGTAATAAATGTGTACTAAAGACTTGCTTATGAAATTCTTAAAAGTTTATGTGCTACCTGCATTGTTCTTATATTCTTCTTGGATTTATTTAACAATTCAGTGAACATGGTCAACTAAATTGACTTCCTGCTACTCATGCGTCGTTGTTCATATAGCAGTAGTAGTGCAGAGTGCCTGCGGTTGCGATTCATTGCGACTTAACATTTATAATATACCTACCTAGATATATAAAATATTATATATATCCAAATGCACCACACAGCAATTTCAACTGCGTCACCATCACCACATAATGTAAATGTAATGTGCAATGCACCTTTTACATGTAAATTGTATACACAAAATATGTAAAGAGAAACAGCTAGCTTTTGAGCTAAAGGCAACTAGACGTGCAAAAGAATCTGTAGCCTCTGTACGAACCGTACACGAAGATCCTTTATAATTATAGTGCACAAGGGTGCAGTGCAAAAAGGTGTGTAATCGTGTACTAGCACACAAAAGGGTTGTGTTTTACACGTTAACGAAGTCACATCTATCTAGGTAGTAACATTCTTGCACTTGCATTACACTTGCATCTGAATAATACTCATTCACATTCACATAACATTTACTTACAAACACTAACCCACATAGGTGTACAAAATACACAGGTACATGCAATGCAGACTAATAAACAGAACGACAACATGTACAAGTAAATTGGTTAGCTGGTTTGCGTTTGGTTTGGTTTGGTTGTATGTGTGCAATGCAGACTGAAGCTTAACGTCTTATTTGTAAGAATGTATGTAAGCTGCTTTGTATTACAATTACAGCTAAAAGATGAAGTTTGCAGATTTGCACAAAACAAGTTTGTACTTTAATATTAACATGAATTCACAACGAACTATAACTAAGAGCTAAAATGCAAGGATAATAATATTATGATATTCATGCTTTTAGTATACAGAGACAGGCTGCACGATGTTGGAACGTGAATTCGTCTTTTAAAAGAACTACAAAAATAACAACATAAAGCATTGTAAGATAATTACACGAAATGTATATGCAGTAGCTATGTACCTCACACCGCTACAAGAATAATTAGCGTAACCTAAGCTGTCTTTGTACTTTGTACACTGCAATTTTCTAGCTCACTAACAATAAGTTCGTCACACCGCCACAGCAGTCTTTTATAATATTTCCAACCTGTCATCTGTGGTGTTGTCACTTAAGAAGACTATCACTTACAAGTACATGGCAATTAATTAATGTCCACTCTACTTATGAATAAAAATGTGATTTTGTAGAGATACAATAGATCAAGGTGCTTAAAGATTTCCCAACTAGGGTTTGCTTTGCGTAGTCGTTTATGCACCTTGCTATAATAGACCTACCTAAATAATTGTTAACATAACATTTTATAACCAATGTCTCATACTTAACGAAAATATGGCGTCATGATATTTTCGTTAAGTTATTTAATTATCAAATCTATACATTAGAAAATTAGTATATAAATGAGATGACAAACAAAGTGGAACTCTTTAAAGTATTAATTTCTTTAAATTGATTCAAGTTGACAATACATTAAACTGTCTCGAGTCATTAAATGATTAATTACTCTTGAATTGAAATGAAATGTAAAAATATACGAAAACTTACAATAAATGCTTGAATATTTGAAGTCGATACTATACTGAAGAACTGTTTGTTTACATCTTCAAGAGCCCTTCACTTAAGTCCAACCATCAAACATGAAAGGTCGTCAGAAAATAAACTCCCGGATTTGGTAAAGGATATTATGTAAAGGATTCCAACTGTAAGCTTTACAGTTGGAATCTAGGATGCAGGATAAGAACTTCTTAAGGTCAAACAAACAAACAGGGAAATATTTACATTAACACAAAGTATTTTTGTCAATTAGTTATACTATTTTAAAGAAAAACAGAAAATACACTTTTTTAACTGTCAATCAATCAAGAATAAAGTGTTTCTTGCATAAAGTGACGGATTTTGGAACACTTTTGCAGCAACTGCAACTGTCTGGTTGTTTCACTGTCTTTTTGATGTGAACTGTTGAACACCTTGAAGACTGTTGTTTGTGAGATTCTTTCTCCGCCATCCACAGGCAGAATACAGGTTTCCAATGTGGACCTAGTGGGGGAAATACAAACGACGGTTCTTCTGAGTCTTCTGAGGGCGGAGTGAAAGCTGGAGCTCTCTTTCTCTTGTTTTTATTTCCTGGAAACTGGAAGCGGAAATCTGCCCTCGTTTGTGGAAACCAAAAGCAACGTAACGTAGGATGATCTAGTTGTAATGTAAAAAATGTAAATATAATATAGCGGTTCCAGAATTAGTAAACACCAGATTTTGTTAAAAAAACTTGCTGGAAAAAGTAAAGGTAGTGTGTGTGAAGGAGGCAACCTTCGTTTGTTCGTATGTAATGGCAACAGTTCCAAAAGCTGCGTTTTCAGTGGACAGAATAGTCTCTGATCTTTCGGTTTTTGTTGATTCTTCAGATTTGAATTCGCTCCGAGAATTGTGGAGTTATTTAGAAGGGAAGTTTTTCTCTCGTTTGGCTCCCTCCCACACGAATGTTATCAAGAAATATGAGTTCGGACTCTACAAATTCTATTTGGTTGAAGCTCTCCGCGCAAATCGCCGAGAAAAAATATCCGAATTTTTTGAGAAAATGTGTTCAGAATTGAATCTTTATGTAGAATGGAAAGATTGGTTTCTTTTGACACATTTGAAAAATGCTGAAGACCAAAGTCCGTATTCAACTTACGTCAACAGAAGCTACAGAGAAGCATTCTTCGTTTCCATCCGCAACTTCTTAAACGTCATTTATCACCGAACCTGGGCAGTTTACGAAGTGTGCCCGAAAAATCAGTACGCCGTGGAAATCATGGACGATTTTTTCTCCATTGCTCAACCGAAATGAAATATATGGTGAAAGTTCAAAAATATAATCGTGTACTCTTTGTATGTTCGTAAATTAACTTTGGAAGAGAGTCTAAGTTTGAAGTTGTGAATTTGTGAAGACCGAAAATAGAATCTTTCTGTACTGCTGTGAACCGAAAGAATCTAGTCGGGCAATACAGATCTAATTTCCTGGAGGATTTAATTCTTTAGTAAAACAACATTAATTGTTCTAAATATTAGTAGGTAATTATTCTAATAAAGGTAAAGATTGAAAGATGAAGGGGAAGACTGGATTAGATACGGTGACAGTATTACTAGAGGCCAAGCGGGATTTGGTGTATTCGTCGCTGTCCCTCGCTTGGCTTCCGTTTGTCTACTACTTTCGGGTGCGAAATGATAATCCAATTAAGTCCATTTTGGAAACAGAAGAAATTCCTTACGATTTGATTTTTCTGATTGGAGCATCTGAAGCCATCAAACTCTTTGTAGCCTATTTCTTCTATCCATATAATAATATCGCGGAATTCGGAAGGTCTTTGGATGGTTCATCCCGACCTCACCGATCACTCCATTCCAAAAGAGAAAGCGCTTCAAAAACAATAAGTGTCAAAGTAAATCTAAAATCATTTTTCTGCCAGATACATTATATATGAAATTGTAGTTTTATATGTAATATTTATTAATTACATTCTTTGTTTTATTGATTAAAGCCAATGGAACTGGTGAAAGGAGCTGCCAATTTTGTCGGAGCGTTTCTATTGTGCCACGCGATGCTCATTCTGTTCGGGGCACCATTTATAAGGTGCCTTTAAAATAAAATGTGTTTTTAATTATCAAAGGGATACTTTAATTGACACATTATATATAAAGTCTGTAGTCGAATGATATACCATAAAATTGCAATTCTAAATGTTTTCCTTTGTTTCAGAGTCTGGATGCTAACGTTTCAGTTCAGCATGGTTCTAGTCTTTTGGCTACTTTCTCCTTTATGTTTGGTGATTCGTCCAAGCATGCTCCTCACCGAATTAGTTTATATAAGGTCAGAATTCCTCTTGTATTTCTAATTAACTCTTTCGTCTCAACTATCGTTATTTATGCAAAGTTAGCAGTTCAAAGTTTAATCATTTGTCTCAAGTCATATCACAGTTTAGCAGAAAATACTTTTAAATATTATATATCTTCTATTAATTATTGTGAACAGAAATACCTACATAATTTCTATATAAATTAATTTGTTTGTTTTAAACTGCATTTAGTGCATGGAGCGGAGAAAACTCAGCATTGATTCGTGGAAAATGGAGATTCCTTGCCGTGATTTTGGGAACTTGGATGGGAGCCGTTGTAATGCCATTGGATTGGGACAGACCATGGCAAAAGTGGCCAGTTCCTTGCTTGGTTTCGGCAGCTGCGACTCGCACTCTGGTTGACTGTCTATATTTTCTCTACCTTGCATTCGTGCTGTACAACCCCAAGTGGAAAAACTATTTTTCATCCAAAGAATCACATTCCAGCAAAGTAAAATATTATTAACGTTCTAATGCTAAAAGTGTACTCTACATTTAATGTGTCACTGTAGTACGTTGACTGCACTGTGTCATTTAGTTTCAATGCTCGATTTGTATCAAACATTTCATACGTTTTCATTGTTTACGTTAAATATAAACAAAGCTTTTGTGTAAATGCGAATGTAAATTAATTAATGTAATTATAAAATAAATACTTTAGTTTAGACTTTAGACAATGCTTAAAGAATAGTAAGTCTGCTCTATGTAAAATGCAATGCAAATAATGAAATAAAAAATCAAAGCTAAAAGAAGAACTTTTTCATGACATTATTTTTAACGCTTTATTTCAATTCTCATAAGTGATATATTATTGTATAATCGTAAGTTCCAATCTGGCATTAATTTGTAATTGTAATCACTGGGAACTATAATAATAATATGTCAACTAAATTACATAATAAGCTACGGAGAAATACATTACAATACAATAATAATATTATTAGACTGACAACAAATTAAATGTACAAATGAAAATATTATGGTGTGTGGTTTTCTGTACACAGACCTACCTACTACTTTTACATGGCATTTGGAATGTGACATCCTTTTTTCAATTTCTTGTTACTTGATGTGATGACGATCTTTCTGTACAATTCCCATTAATTAATTTAACAATAATTGCATGTAAACTCTTTCTAGCAAAAGTATTGATTCATTGAAAGTATAAATCAAAGACCTTTCTTTGTAAAAGTAACAAAACATCATTAGTTAGTCATTTCATAATCAATCCAGCCATTTCCCTTCTTTCTTCTTCCTTGTCCTTCTTTTCGATTGTCTTTTTCTACACGAGAGTAATCATTCTATTGTATGATGATTTCTTAGCTCAGTTTATTCATTATTCTGTATGCACACTTTCTTTCTACTACATACCAATAAAAACTAACCCTGCAATACATACGCAAACAACACTGAACCTATCCCTCCGAATTCTCCGTTTTCTGATCTTTTCCTTCAATTCCGTCCCCATCATTTCATTATTATCCCACACAACGAACAAAGCAACAAACTTGCAATTTTAATTCTTATAATTTCCTTCTGTGTTTCATTCCCTGAAAGAAACGTTCAGTATTTGACAAATGTATTGCATTGCCTTTTCGATAATCTTCCTCTCAAGTTCCTTGGTGCTGTTCCTGCTGCAATTGCATGACACAAAGAACCGGGTGAAAAGCCAAGACAGAAAAAGAACCTGATTACTCGAGTAACATTTTCCTACTACACATACCACACCTACTAATAATCAATAATAAATGCCAATATTATTTCATTTCCGGTGTATTCCTCTCTAGGAAGGAGTATCTCTTATTACTGTTAGAAAACTGAGCTCTATGACCTCGTATGTACTACTGAACTTAAAATGTTGGTTGGATCACACATTTTGTTTTTACTATTATATAACTATAATGTAAGTAAAGACACAGAGAGTTGTAATAATAATCTTATTATCATTATTATTATACTTTTATGTATGTATGTATTCCAATGTAAATGTAGTATAATATAGTAGTTTTTAGTACAACAAGAACAAAGAGGTATTTTACTAGCAATGTATATAGAACTGAACAAAATTGGTTAATAAAAATTAAATATTTTTACTTGTTGTATGTGTTATTAGTGTGTGTATGTATCTATACTACTACATAGAACTATCAGCAAATATTTATGTATTTAAACGAATGAATGCGAAACGCTTTGATTGTTGAAGAGAAAACTGAAATCCAGACAGAATCTTAACGAACTATACGAATACATATACATCAAACATTGATCTTACAACTATCGTAGTGTATACATAGCAATTTACTCACAGGTATAAGTATGTAATAATTAAATTGAAAAATCCAATAGTATAATCTAATACAATACAATACAATGTATAACTTTTATGTAATAACCTTATGACATTATAGCAGCGACGATTCACTAAAAAATTCTACCAGTAGAACTAACTCTCAACACTAACACATTCCAAATTGTAATTGAAATATTTTATCAATTCTTCAGCTCCTTTTGCTAACATCAACATGAATAATGACAGACTTATATTTTACAGTTTATAGTACACAACAGACACAGTACAGTCCATAGAGAAGGTACATGGACACTACAGTACACTTTTTGAGAGAATCATCATCCTCATGAATCAGGAATCATGAAATGACTGACGAGGCATGCATTTTAAGCGTCTCCGCACACATCAACAATGTAATGATCAATATCAATTAATTTAGTAGATTTCTTTTTTTCACGATTATTTTAATTTTAACTGAACAAAGAACGGAGATAACAACTACATACCTATAGAATGATTAATTTCATCAGTATTTCTGTATCTGGACTAATTTTGTGTTGCGTTGTGGTACTGTACTGCATGGACACAGCCTATGGTTAGTATTTTCAATGTAATCTTCTTACTTTTCTAATGTATACGTGTTAAAGATATTTTTAGATGTATTCTTCATTCTTTTCTTCGTTATTATTTTATTTTAATTAAATAATAATTTTTAATTAATATGCAAGGTTAGTTTTCTGTTTTTATACTTCTTATCATCATCATCATCATCATCGTGTATTAATTAATATTATTTTTATTAACTGCTAAATATTGACCTAAACCTATCATTGTTGGGTTACTGTAATTGTAATTAATATAATTTATTATCAACTTGCCTAAAGTATTTCATAATGCTATGTTTCTTATTTATGTACTTTGCTACAAACATAAGGTGTGAAGACAATAATTCAAAGTGAACGACAAACATTTCATCATAATTGTATATTTACTAACTAATATAATAATATGGGACAACTGCTACTCGTAGTATTGTATTCGTACAGTACATTTTTATCCACCCACCCACTATTTTTATTAGTAGTAGTATTTTTACTAAGAAATACAATCGTATGTGTATTTGTTTAATGTATTTTAGTCTGTAGTAGTAGTCTGTACTCTTTGACCAGATTCATTTCCCCTCTTCGTCTCCTGAGAAGAAAATCAATTCATCTTAACCTACGCAACTAATACTACTCTTTAAATAATACAACACTAAAATTTTCAAATGATTCCTTTTCTTTTTAAACCGACATTCTCCACTCATTTTCTCCCTTTCTGCCTTAATTCCAAGCTGTTACATAGAACTCAACTTCATTCAACAGTTATTTAGGTATATCCCTTAATTTTGCATCTTCATCCTATACCGTACGCAGTAAGTTTTTTTTAGTAATACGATAAGTAGGTTATAGTAGGTATAGGTAGTATATTTGTTACATACTGTCTTGGCACCAATTCAATTCAAAATTCGAAGAAAAAAAGGCGTTTTTACAAAGAAAAAGATTACTGTTTTATCTTCAGACAGATTATTGGTTTTTTTGCAACTAAAGTTTGTAAACTAACATTATACAAATCGTGTGGGAAAAAACTTATTACGATGACTGTACTAATTGTCTATTTATGTATCTATGAAGTATAATATATTATATCATTAATTGTTATAATAATATAGTAAGCAATAATATTATGCTTGTATTAGAAAATTTAATTTGAACATTGAATTAAATTCCGGAAAACTGAAGGTCTGAATCTTTTGCTGACTTTTGCCTCTTTTTTCTTACTCTCTCTCCCTCTCTGTATGTCTCTCTGTCTCTCTGTACTGACACCATTCTCTCATTAATCACCTTTGAATAATCAGTATTTTTTTAACCCTTCGAAAACTTTATTATTGACATATAATAAGGTAGCAATAATAATGATTATTATTAATTAGTCATAATAAATTTACGAGCTTGCATCACATCACATATTATCTGGGCGTATTTTAAACCTTAGGCTTTTAAATAACATTTTATATCATGACAATACAATGCGAGCTCCGCACTGGATTACCAAAAATGACAATGACGGCCTGCATTCTATTGTATGTATAGGTATTGTAGTAGTTTATAGTATGTAACACAATAGTATTTTATAACGTGTGCACTCATATTATTTTTTACCAAGTACATACATCTTTTTTATCATTATCAAAACGAAGAACAACCATATCAACCAGCTAGTAAACTTGAACATTCGATAACTAACATTTTACTATGTATTAGCACTTGTTCACGTCCGGTGGAGTCGACAAAAACTCGTCTGCTCTTTTGTGATCGTTCAGTGCTTTTAGCGTGTAGGTATCATGAGGCAGCTCCGATTTGCGTCTCAATAAAGGCTTTTCCTTGTTCTTTACTGGTTTTGGTACCGGCTGAAACACAAATGTCATACAAAAATTAGAATTAAAATCATCATTTCATTTCCATTTTCAAAATCATAACAAGTATCACACAATCTTCTTCTAAAAGTAGCATTTTTTTCTATATTTTACATATACAGTAGGTACATTTTACAGCATTTTCCATTTTAACTCAAAGTGTCTACAGCATACTAACTAAAGCTGTTTGTCTGTCTCTGTGTGTAAAATATTTTAAGCTAGCACTTTACAGCGTCATGCTGACATTTCACTCACCACTTCAACAATTACGGTGTACAGAAGATTAAGTGTAAAAGGAAGGAGAGAAAGAAGCTATATTTATTTCGAAATAGAAACAGCTCAAAGAATCCATTAATTTTATTTTCCTCGACCACTTTAACTCTGAATACAACTCGAAGTATATATACAGCAAGGTTTTTGCCACGTTTCTAAATTGCCTTCATTCTGACTTTTCCACATTCATAGATACATACATGGCATCGTGTTAGCTGGAGCACACCAATATTATGTGCAACGTACATTTCGCTTAGCGTCGACTTCTTTCTTTTTCCTAGTTTCCTCCGACAATCTTAAACGAAACTAGAAGAGCGAAAGAGGTGGCGATAAACTTCTTCCTATTGTTACTAGTTTGATCTTTTACGCGAACATGGAGATGGATGAAGATGTTTGTCATGTGTTAATGCAACACTCGTACTAAAACTAAAACTTTCTCAAATGGCTCCATAAGTAACTTAAGCTTTTAATGGAGCTGTTACACTCTTCAACACTTTTCTGGCTCAACATCTTCACACATACTATGCTACAATATGACAGGTTTGTAAAGTACTTTTTAAAAGTCATCTATAGCTACTAGGTACGATAATAGGAAAGTCAACTCAACATATAGTTGAAAAGACATTTCTGAGAGAAGAAATAATTATAATGATGCATAGCATTTTGTTGGTGAGGTATTAGAACCCAAAACTTACTTCTTGGGCACCCGACTCTAGTCGTTCGTACGTCATGATGTCAACAATATCGTCGTCCCCACCGGGAGGAGTTTGACATTGCTCGTCGTCGCTGTGTGGTACCCTTGCGTAATAAGGATTTGTGGAAGCCAACTCCTCAATCTTGGACCACATACTGTCTCTCTTATTTACAAACTCTTTTTCTTTTTGACGCTGTAGTTTATAGTTCTGCGTGCACTCATCGAAGAGTTTTTGATTGATCTCCATAAATAATTTCAGGGCATTGTAGATCAAACCATGTATCGTCCTGGAAAATAAAGCAACAGAATTTTTAATCAATTTCTCATTGTATGTTGATAGAATTATGTTGTGGAATTAGACAATGAATGTAAGAGAGAGATAATGAGAGCTAAATAAAGATTGGCATACTTGTTCCAGTGAGTTTTCGAATTACGATACAAAGATGGGAACATTATAGGAAGTATATCAGCTGCGTTATCACTGATAAGAGACATGATGTATTCGTTATTCCAGTAATAAAGAGCCCTCTCAGCAACCTACACAGAACACACACAGAAAACTGTCGTTAAAGCTCTCGTCCACAAGATTAGTGCTGTTCTCCGCTTTTAATCTACTTCTGCATGGGTGTAAGTAAAGAAACGTGCAGACTTCTGCATTCTACAACATACTTGAAAATGAGGCGAGGAGACACATCTGGCCAATTGTTTGAACAACGGTTTCATCACTTTGCGAAACTCCGCAGGTTCAATCACATCAAGGATCTCTTCCAACTCATTCAGGAACATAACCTAAACAATCATATCAAAAGAACATTTTTATTTTCATGTACCAAAATAGCGCTAAGCTCATTCTCAGAGGATAAACAAAACTTCTTTATCGAAAACAATGTGTGCACAGAATTCACTTTTTTACTTTACCTCTTTGGGTGAGTGTGTTTTAGGCCAGAACTTCAGAAGCGCCATAATAACGGGTTCTGTAAGGGAAGGATCTTTTTCCAAAAATTGTACAACGCAGTATGCCAGTTGGGGATGATAGACTGACAGACTCTTCACTTTGTGCAACGGTAGTAAAACTTTCAGCAAAAAAGTCTTATGCTCTTCTTTCAATGGCAGTGCAAAACCATTAATTATACTGCAAAGATTCAAACAAATGAACTTTAAACTTTCGTATTTCCGCCGACCTATAATGTATAGACATATATATATCCACGTCACAGAACACAAAAAACATCATTATGGGTGGGACGAGTTAGAAATAGCAAAATTAAACGAAAAATCTCGAGTTGAGAGAAAAAAACTTCCAGAGCTTAGTCAATAAATCAATAGCATGTGTAAACTACAACAATAATGGGAGAATGGAGCTCTTTCTGCTCGTATATGTAAACATATAATAATGTAGTTTTGTGATGTGAGTCAACACGTAAGCGACTTTAGTTCATCTATAATTCAAAACACATCCCACAGCGCTATAAGTTATTAGACCAAATTGCTTTGTTCGTTCTTTCTAGGGAGAAGCACTAGAAAATGAATTTGGGAAATATTTAAGGTTTGACCCCCGTAGACAATAATGTTTCTCAAGTCAGTCACAACCTGGTACTGGAAAAGTAGAAACGATCTTTGCCCTTCTCTCAAGGATAGAAACCATTTATTTCACTTTATAACTATGGACCTACTTTTTTTAGAGTACACATAGAGACACACACATGATAATCATTTGCACATACCTTCCTAAAATTTCCAGTAATTCGGCTATTCCATTATGGTGTTCTGTTTCATAGATGAACCGGTAAAAAATGTTGTTGATCTGCTTTCTAATATAGGCTCGGAGATTAAGAAATTTTCCGTATATACGATGGAGGGTTGTTTTCAAAAAATCTCTTTCTCTTGGATCTTCTGAGTCGAATAACTCCAAAAGCTACGAGAAAAAATACTACATGTAGTCTGAATCACTTTTTACACATACGTATACACACACTTCATTTCAATGTCTCTCAAAAATTGACAAATTACAGTCAAGCAAACATAATACTTTCATTTTAGTTACATTCTAACTTGCACTTTCTCCCGACAACCGCAGTCGTAAAATAAAAATTCATTTCACAATTGAAAAATACATCAATCCTTTAACTAATTACAAAAATACATAATTTCGGTTTTAGTTTTTTCCGTCATAGACATGAAAAAATAATTTTTAATACGAAGAACTCTATAGGAGGCACCTACTTACATTTAGTTCTTGTTATAATAAGCGTAACACTGATATGGGTTCCCGCACACAAAATAGACATGAAATGCCTAGCTAAGTTTATAATTGGATTTTGAGCTTAAAATTAATTATAGCATTATGACAATGCAGTCTGTGTAGCGTTAACAAAGACAAGGATTACATATTAGATTATTTGTATGTATGTTTTTGTTTTTCATTTGCAGTTTGTATTATACTTGTCTCATTTCATTCATTGGATAATATCATGTTCCATGTTTTCTGTGTTGGTTTTGTACAACATTATTCTTTGTATAATACAAACATGAAAATGCTGAAACGAACGCTTTTGAACGAATTAAGTCATTCATGCGAAATATCTTGTCTAATTTATATATAGATGTAGGTTATTATCATTTACTCAACTGACAAAATATCCCATTCTCCTTCGCGAAACAACAGCAGCGGCTGCTCACAGAAAAACACAGCGAACATGAACATGACTTCAGTTAATTGCATTTCGTGGATAATATAATTTGTTTTACTTGTTTCGCGAAAAGACATTATGTGGAGAGACTCGAGAAACTCAAATTCTGTCTCAAAGCTGTTATGTCTGTTATTTAGTTGCTACTGCTAGTAGTACTACTGTTTCAACATTTTGGGTAAGTCTCTTGTTGCCAGTCATTCGGTTTCTTTGTCAAGGTCAGAAACGCGAGTACAACACTACACTATTTTTATCTCTTGGCAAACAGAAATGGAGTGAAGGACAAAAATACTCTAGCTACTAGCCTTTTTTATTTCTTATCTAATTTGGCTAATTTGAAATTGTATGCATCTATTCTTTATGCATTTCTTATCTCCGAATATTATTACAGTCCCGTGGCATATGGAATTATGGCTTTTCAGATAACACGTTTAATAGAACAATACACTTCTGTGATTGGTTGCGGATTCAAAGTACATTTCTTTTTTGCAAGTGCTAGTAGTAACTAACTTTTTCTTTCCATCCAAATCCAACTGCCCGTGAACTTTTTCATTACTTTCATGAAGGTTGTTTAAATCATATTCACTTAATCACAAAACAATCAATAATTAATCAACAAAAGAGCATGGTAAACATTTATAACATGTACTAAATGTAATACCTGGAGAACAAATTTTTGGTCGATGTACTTTTTGGCAATACTTGGTTGAAAATCTGGAGACTCGAGAAATCTGTAACAAAAAATAATAATAATTCCATAATTAGAATTAAAACAACATAGGTAGGTAATGTAAAGTAAATATTATAGAGGTAATCAGAAGATGAGTGCATTAAGATCATTAAAAAAGATCAATGTACTATCTAATCTAATTTTATCTAATAGTACCTTACTACACCATGTTCTGAAATACACAGGAGTTCACTAATGAAGCTATTGATAAAAATGTGACATATAATGTTCCAATTAGAGTGCAGATATGATATCCACAGTATTTTCACTAACTAACACAAACAGACCATCATTTTCTAACTAACTCATAAATTCGTTACGTCCTCCATTGTCCGCGTCTCATGTAACCAATTAGCAATTCTGTCTGTTTACAATCATCAACAGTTTTATGTTACTGAACTCTAAATGTGTCCAATGTCCATATTTGGGAGTTTAAATATATAGAACCCTGAATACACAACAAAAGCAAATACACAAGGATACAACGTACAATTACAATACAATAACAAATCATCTTGCCCATCTACTCTACATCTCAAGTTCCTCAGTAAATAAATACAAAAAAACCTTATATAAAAATATAATACATACTATTGTGTTTTAATCCACACGCACGAATATTCCCTTGTCTTTGCCCTCAATGAACTTGTTAGTTCAATTTTGTACTACGGTAAATTGTGTCTCGAATTAAATCCTCTGTACTTATACAAGCGGTGGCATAAAAAATCCATTATATATATGTACATAGATTAAAAGTTAGGCTTGTAAAGACGTAACAGACATTATTTAAGTAGCGGACTAGATTTCCATCTCTGTATTTGTCATCCATATATGGAACTGACATATAAAGAAGTGCACACTATTTTGCTTCTAGTTTTGTGTAGTATGTACATAGGAAAAACAAATAATATTTAATAAGTGCAATTAAATAATAACCTTAGAAAGAAGTCATAGACTAATTGCAGATGTGGCCATGCTGCTTCCAACGTAGGCTCATCCTCCTCGGGATCGAATTCTGCTCCATTGGGATTCGACGAGGGTGGCAACGTTCGGAACAAATTGATGGAGAACTGTACAAACAGAAAAACAAAACATAAAATCGTCTCGTCATAGCCGTCATCATATTTTTATTGCATATAGCCTCATACATATTATTGCAGTTCGACCAACAAGAACAACCGAATGAACTCTGAGCAATACTGACACAATCATCTAGTCTCATATCATAAAAAAGAATTCCATACAAAGCATGTTGTCTCTTTTATGCTCCCACATAATATTAATGGAAGTACCCGAATGAAATTACATACGAATCATCACTGTTATTATCATAGTTCACGGGAATAAATATCGACCTCCTCGAAAATCGATCTACGGATTTAAACGAGGCAAAAAACACACAAAAGACGGAAATATTTTTTGCAAGCTTTTTCATTTACATAGTACAATACATGCATCAATGTCCAGTGCCTTTGTTACAGTTACAATGACATCACCACAAGCAAGACACAAGCAAGAGTTTTTTTTATTTTACTCCCGTCCCTATATATATACTCCACTGTTAGATTAGTCACTAAACTATCCATGAGATATTCTCCAGCCGTTTTGTCCAGCAACATATAATGGGTGTTTAAAAGTGTAGGGAATTCATAAAAGAACAATGAGTGTGCATACCATGGCCACAGCTTCGGGATAAATGGGCTCTGTAAGGACTCCTCGTTGAGTGGTAATGAACTCCACCATTTCGTGTAATGCACATCGTTTAACTTCTTTATATTTGATGTCAGACAACGGGTCTGTAACGAAATCAAAGAGAACACCACATTGTCGGAGCTTTTGTACGAAAAGCTCTTCCCTTTCCGCCGCCGCCGCATCTGCAAATCATTTAAACAAATTATACATCAGTTCCCTCGAATCATTAACATAAATAATCATTTGTAACCAAGTAATTACTTTCAAAATCAAATGAAACCATTATTTCTGTGTCATTTCTAATGAACGAACTTCATAACAATCCACGCATTCCACTCGACTCCTACAACCACAACCCTTTCAGCCCTATACAAATATATGCATGACATGACTAAAACAAAGTGATCTTTCTTCCTATACAATTACTATGTAACTACTCGAATAAATACAAACGCTACATGTATAAAATCCCAGACTCAGAAGAAACTAATCAAATTCATAGCAAGTACTAATAAGTAAGCAGTAAATTGTCTTTCTCCTTGCCCGCACTCGAATTATACGGATTTAATTATATACGAAACGAAACGAAACAGAAAAAGAGAAACTCTGTAATAGTTTGTTTTTGCAACTAAGGCATAAATAAGACACTTTATAGTACTACATAAATAAAACACTCTAGTCTATGATAATAATAAGTGCAAGCAAAAGAAAGGACATCCACAATCCACTCGCTATGTATACCATGTACTTAAAAACAAGTGTATCTCAAGTCAAGTCGAGTCGGAAAGTACCTAAATAAAACTTCCTAATTGCAAATGCTTTTTCATCATCATTTGGTCGTTGAACTTGATGAGAGATTTGAGTCGAATCATGACAATTAAACTTGACTGCAGTAGTAGCAAAAGAAGAACTAGTGTTCTTGTTCTTCTCAGGGATTTTCCTTCGAGTATTATTATTATTACTACTACTACTATGAATACAGTTAATGTTTGTAGTATTAGCATTACTGTTGCTATTATCTTTTGCACAATTACTACAACTCAACGTTGACGTTGCTGATCTCACACTTCCTTGCAGTTTTTCTTCTTCTTTGGTGCTAGAACTCCTACTCCTTCCATTCCTACTCCCACCAGTCCCAGTCACTTCTACAACAAACAGACTTGCATTTGTTGTTGAGTCTGATTGTGAGTCTTCTTGTTTAGAACTAGCATTTTCATTACTCCTATTATTATTACTAGTACCACTACGACTGCTACTGGTACTTCCAGTAGTTATAGTCATTGTATCAGTATTTGCTGTGCCTGTGCACAAAGAAGCTTCTCCAAGATAAAAGTCACTCGCAGAAGCACCAACATTGCAATTACTACTTGGCACAAATAGCGGTGTCCAATGTGCATATTGCCAACAAGTCTCTGGCAGTGGACTACTATTACTCCTTCTATTATAACAACCATCGTGTTCATCTATTCCCAAATTCAAGGCAACATCCTTCCCGTTCTCATTCTCAACACAATACATCCTTCCTGTCTTCCTTTCCTATAATAAAACTAACACCACTATACACTCCAAAGTTTATATGCACCACAGTTTGTATATTTTAATCATTCCTTTTAGTTGAAAGAAATGAAAACAACTTGTTTTCTCAGCACAACACAGTACAGTCCACACTTTTTGTTCGGTCGTAGTCGTAACAAGACCCACGTGCGATGTTTATTTTATTTTACATGCATTGTAGTTGTAGTATAGGTATATGCATGTGCATGTATGTGAACTGTGGACTGTAAACTGTAAAAAGTATACCTGAATAAATCCCATCATAACAATAGAGGAACTTATTAGGTAGGTGCTTTAACAAATGTGCATTATCAGATTATCCCTGAAATGCATGAAACATGAAAGGAAGCACTATAAACATAATGCACCAATGTATCTTTAATAGTCTGTGTTAGCAAAAGGATGTAAAAAGATTGTGAACTTAGGCACAGACGAAACGAGACACACAGAACTACGAGTATTCTAAAAAGCATGTAGAGAATGTAGAATTCACTGCAGTCACATTATGCACGACTGAATTATTTATTTGAAGTAATACAAACCCTTTAGTGTAGGATTGTAATCAGAGTAATCTTTATCACGATTATTAATACACAATAATTTTAGATTCCAGTTTCTTTTCTTCTCACTAAATTAAACTCTAGGCCGCACTCTCACAACTCACACAACACAACTCTCATTTTGTACTTTTACTCTGTCTCTGTGTTAGGTAGATATCGTTAGTGCACTAGTGTAGGTCAACTACATATTTCAGTAGTGCACATAATAGGCGAGACTAATTTTCGAACACACACTCCTAGTC
This sequence comes from Pogonognathellus longicornis, assembly GCA_034694085.1. NCBI lineage: Eukaryota > Metazoa > Arthropoda > Collembola > Entomobryomorpha > Tomoceridae > Pogonognathellus > Pogonognathellus longicornis. The sequence continues at coordinate 41,342 of JAQFYB010000264.1, forward strand.
TCCAACCAACAATTCTACTCGTTCGTAATTAATTAAATCCTTTCTATGATGCAGATTTTTATCTCCCTCACATTAATCTTTGACAAATAAGGACAGAATCTCGAATTTCTGAGCTTGTACCGACGTAAGAGAAACTTTATTGCCCTTAGTGTCAAATAAAAACTACTAGTCCACTAGTATAATCTATGAGATTCTCATCTAGTAATAGTACATCACAAAAAAGTCCTTCCAAAGTTCATCTGTCAATCTCAAACCAATGCTGGCTGTATATTTACAGGTAGCAACACAATATGCACAATGTATCAATGTATCCTTTTTGCTCTTTTTATCGCTTATTATTATTGAACCATATTATAGTGAAACGCTATGCGCTACAGTTTTCACAATACGAATAAAATAATTATATTTGATATGCAGATATTTTATGCTAAAGGTATTCATACTCCAATCTGCGATACGTAAACTCTTAACTTTGCACACCACTTGTACGTACTGCTTTTTATCAAAGGCAAAGGTAAACCAATTCAATTCAAATTTCAAACTAATAATACCTAACAGTATAAAATATACTAAATATACATAATAAAGAGCCAGAAATGGAAAACACTTGTTTCTGTCACAGTTTCCTCATTATTAGTGAAATGTGAATGTAGTAAACTACGAAGTGAAGTCTGTAATGACTATCTTTATATATAACAATTCGTCATCGAAGAGTCTATCTTAATTAAAACAAAAAAACTTGAGTCATCATGTGTATAAAATTACCATGATCTTTATATTACGCTTTTTAACTACTTTGCACACTCCATGCGCATTATTCAGTCTCGAGAGAATCGTCAATGGCAAGTTTTGGTGGAAGCCAAGGCGAAGCCACAATACTTTAATGTAAAAGTCAAGTAATAGTGAAATAGTATATCCATTAACTTCTCCGCATCTACGTATACGTATCTTCATGTCGTGACCGTGACGCTTACGTGACGGTAGTCACTAATACTTTTTACATGCGTTTACATTACTCGTCAAGTCTTGTAGCTTACAAGCACATAATAAATAAACAAATCCACCTACATCACGTATATTACTTATATCGCACGAAAACAAAAGTCCTCTCTATTTTTCCACTGTATAAATTGAATTGGAGATTGTATGCATAGTATACACCTTAGGTAAATCAGTTAATCTACACGTAAGCACACTTAGTTAGTAGTAGTATGCCTTTAAATACACAAACTAGTTCCACATACAACTAAATAGGAAGATTTGCATTTTTTCTTGCTTGAAATATAAACATAAACCAACTTGTCACGTCAACATGAGATACATAAATAGATAAAACATAGAATCGGTTACTTACATCCATTTTGAAATAGAAAAGCCTTCATTTGTCGACAACGTGCCAAACAAAATTTACGAATGGCTAGTTGTATGTAATTACATTAACACTGGTAATTATGAAAACGAATGTACAAATAATGTAGCCAAGCGTTCAGACATGTACTTCCATATAAACACACAAGATGTGTTACTGAAATGGCTTTGACAGCAATACAACTACTGGGATATAAATCGGCAAATGTAAAGGAAACACGGTAGCATAAATACAAACTTTTCAAGGCAAATCCTCCACACTACCAACTAGGTATACACAAACGACAATATTGCTGTAAAAATTATTATCGCTCAAAATATACCTAAGTGTATAAAGATTGTCACATTAATAATTAATTATACAGCCAGTCATACACATACATGTCCCTGCTTCAACTCATTGTATAATTATTCACTATTTACATGGCACTGCCAGCATGCTCATTGTTAAGTACTCAACTATCCACCCTCATACATACAAACACACACACATAGTACTCTTATATAATCCCAATGTAATTATACCGGCAAAACTTGTCATAAACAGACACATAGGAACGTTCCTTGTGTAAAGCATCAATTGAATAATATATTTTGCATGTGACGCTTGATATTCTTTAAGAGATGAGCAAAGAATAAAGGAACATGGCTAAATAATACAATGAATGAGCCTGTACAAATACACAGTGTGTGACAGACAAATAATATACAATTACAATACACATAGCAGTGCATTTAATCAAATAATAATAATTATTGTATAATAAACTTTCTAGAGTGTGAGTAAGTGAATTATGCATGTAACATGAGCGTAAATTAAGAACACGAGGAGGCTACGCTGCACACAGAAAAGAGTTTAATAGCAGTTAGTGACATAAAGATTAGGTACTTGCATTAAAAGAGCCAACAAGCAAACCATGCAGCAGGCAGCGAAACAGAGTTGCTCAGATAAATAACATGTAGTGTCATGTAGGAAAATTACACAGAGAATGACTTCATCTGCAGCAATCTACAATCTACACCGAGATATCGAATGTTGGATGGATGAATGCATAAAATTCAAGGAATAAAAAAACACCTACAGGCAATACATAAGTAATGGGAGTCAAATCACTTGAAAATTCACAAATTAATATTATGTATTATATTATATTACATTCCAATTCCTAGGTACATCAAGTCTTTTGATCTACCTATCAACATGAGAACAAAATTCATGCACACACAATATAAAGAATCATGTTCTACACTAACGAAGCACTAAGCATTGCAGACTGCATGTAATTATTGCAAATACAGCATGGTTCCCTCCATTCATTCATACCCCCTTATTAAAAATAAATTTAATATGTATACAGCACACATGCATTTCCATTTAAAAGGCTCCAAGAATTTCTTTCACACTGTCGACACAAATATTATTACTACACATTGCGTAATCGTATTGTAATGTAAACTTGACGAGAGAGAGAGAGAGAGAGAGAGAGAATACAAGCAACGTTTGTAAACGATAAACGAATGCATACAAATACACAACCCGACAACCCTCATCATATCATCATCGCTCTTTTCATTCTCATTCAATAACTTGCTTCAAATACAACAACTCTCGTATTATTCTCATTACAATCTTTCCAATCCATCCATCCCTAGTAGGTTTAATAATTTTAACCTCACTTCAATTCAATGTTGACTCATGATTTGCACACGTAACAAAATTTCTGCACTTCATCACATAATAATAATATACCACGTCCACATGGCAAATTAAATCTGTATGACTATAATATACTTACAAGCAGGACATTACTGTATAAAGTAAGAAATTCAGACTATTCAGATATTACCTATAAATCAATAGCCTATACCACACACCTGTGCCAAGGTATTTGTAATTCATGAGCATCATGAGGTCTAAACAGCTTTACTACACATTTATTACGAATATTATATGAATTACGACATACACAAACTACGCCACGTTGTATAGGGATAGGCTGATAGGTATTGTTCAGTCAATATAATACAGGCGAGGCAGCTCAAAAATGAGATCACATAATATAACATTAGCATTAGAATCTTTTGCACACAAAATTATTAATTAAGAAACTGGAATATGAATTCTCTTCAATCTTCAATAACACGTCACAATTCTAACCATAAATCTGTACTAATAAATGATAATAGAATAGTATTACACTGTACACATTGATATTACCTACAATTACCATTCAACTATACAAATAAAACGATACGATACAAACATACCTAGCTAGCAGCTACTAGGTAGTTGCTTAACAAATTGTAAATTATAATGAGAGCAATATTTGTAAATACAAATCTTGCTTTAATTTCCATTAAATTTCTTTAGCTTGTTCATAATTGTAATTAGACTGATTTATTGCTCAGGTCGGCATTGTCATTAAAGTTTAGAGTAGAGGTTCATAGCAACTTTAAAAAATGTAAACAAATACATAACGGTGTAAGTAGTAAGTATCTATACGAGAATTAAATTGCATTGTTAAAATTCCAGATCCAGATCATCAATATTCGATAATAATCATTAAGTTCTAAATTGGCTAATCTTTGCAACTGTAAAAATGCGATATTTCTGTAAATGTCTTTTCTAATGATTTGCAATACATTTGGTGAGAATCACTGAATAACTTGGTTAACCCTGCCATTCTGTAATTCATCAACCGTCATAGGTACTTGTAACAATTTTCCCAAACACAGGATTCACTCATCGAGACAAATATACATTTGAGAAATTCTTAAAAGCTGATGTTCCACCACCATCTTTTACAAACCACAGCAGTATATGTATAGACAATTGGACTTATTTCATTAACAATAATGATAATGATACCTATACATAGTGAGCTCAAACTAATTGCAGGTAATTGAAGTGAAACTTATTTCGTACTTCGCAAGTCATAATACATAATATTTGAAGTGATAACAGAACAAAACAAGTCATGCGTGTATTACATTTGACGAGGAGTAAAATACCTAGCTATAAAATATCTTCTTTAAAGTTTCCTCAAGTACTTAACAACACGAACACTTTAAAAATAGATTTATCAACAAACTACCTATGTATAATCTTCCCATTGGTAAAATCCGCTTCACTAATATAAAGCGATGCTTTACAATCTTCTATACAGAATAATCTACACTATAGATGCTATCTGTGAAAGTTATACGTGCAGAATGGAATGCCATAGTATCAATGCATTAAAAATCCATTTGGAAGTCTTTGTAACGTAACGTATGAGGTATACAAAATACAACATATCGATAAAGTTGTAATATTAACACACGAGCTAATCCATTAGCAATTCTGTACCTCTTCTTACATATGAAACTGAGACTAGTTTGTTATAATTAGAAGGTAAAGGTAAAATTTCTATTCTAGTATTAATGTATGCATAATGCATGGTTTTATTACACACCTGCCAACGTGCCAACCTGCCTCCAACCGCAACCAACCCAACAATGCCATTATAATACATTGATGTCAACATGACTTAAGTCTTCAACACTCATTCACTCAACTCACTAACTAAACTTTCCTTTGTTTTTCTATCCCGACCAAAATAAAATAATAGTGTGTAAATACACGATACCAAAGTATTCAATTAAAAATTCATTTTACGCGTATCAACATCAACTTAGGTATGTATTTAACTAGAAGGTACTTCATACCTGTATCTTTCTACCTGAAATTAATGCTATTTACTCTCCAATTCAAATTTTCCTAACAAGAGAAAGAGAGAGAGAGGGAGACTGACCTGCCATAGCCATTCCCACATACAAAAAACATCTACAAAAGTGCAGCACGATTCTACACAATTAAGCCGAGTCGCCTTTACCTACATAATATTATACTGTTTATTTCCCAACGATTTTAACTTTTAACTTGTAGGAACAAAGTAACATGTTACAAACAAACACAAGTGCTTTGAGTTTTTGTTACTTAATAGATCCTACTGTCCTACATACATAAACAAGGGTTAGTGTACAATAATTTCATCATTCATACATACCAACATATAAAAACTCGTACTACAGTATAGAGTACACGTACAGTACACGACTTGAGTTTCTAATTATATTAATTAACTGCACTCGCTCCACACTTAATAAATGAAAACATTCACAGTGCACTTTTATTGATCTGAGTCAGTCAGTCTGTAACTCTTGATTACTAACTGCGAAGACCACTTTTTTCTGCGGATGAGAAAGAAGAAAACCAAGACAAACTTAAAAACAACTGGCATCACTGTATTGTATGTCTTGTATTATCTCTTTTCTTTAATTCATCAGCAAGAGTAAAAATCGTAGCATCACACCACAGAGCAGTGTATATATCGCATTACAATTTACAATACATAACAATTACACTATAGACATTACTATTACAAGTCTACTTGCTAAGATTTGAACGAAATGCGAGTACCTGTTTCAAGCTCCATTTAGCATTATTATAATACTCTCCGGTCATTGAACATAGGTTCAAAATATCCTTTACAACTGAAGATAGTAGCAAGCACTTAAGTCTTAGATACGTACAGATCCATATAGAAATACGAGTTGTAGAAATAACACATAACACATTGGACTAGTAATAATAGTAATAAGACATAGACATGCGAAAGAACACTACTAGTTCTACTAGAAAGGAATAATAGTCTAACTCACAAACTCACAATAGAATAAACTCACTTGTAAAATACACAATCACATTACCACAAAACTACCAGAACACCACACCACTACTGCACTACAACAACTACACAACTAACCGCAAACATTTTCTATCATCTGTGTAACACCACGAAGAACACTGATCAAAAGCCTAGACATTCTATGGACATAACAAGACAGCACGATAATAGTAGTACATACCTAGTAGTAATAATATTACGACAGAAAATTCGCACACACTTTTCTTCTTATTGTCACACTGTAAAAAACTTAGCTCTTTGCACTTGCAACAAACTACGACTATACATTACATACTACAAATACAAAAGAGAGATACACCACCACACGGGGATGAAATGGAATGGATCGTTGTTAGTAGTTCGTTCGTTCGTATGCAATAAAATTTAATGATGCTAGCCAATCTTCTATCTACCGGCGATTGCCGTCTCATACTAAAACAAGAATGAATAATTTAATAATCTGCGCTAGAGAAGGTGTAAAAAATAATAAATTACAGACAACACAATTAATACACTGCACTACTAGCAGACTCAATACACTTTGTCACTCTCCAACATTAACACTACCCCATCCACACATTTTTATTGTTATGTATACAGCTCTAGCCTATACCAATAGCAGAGAGAGATATTTCAGAAATCAGACGAGACATTGAAGACATCCATGAAGAACGCTTGTTAAGCTGAAAAGGAACACTCCACTCACAAGACTCAACTAACTCAACAGACACTAACTGACCAACATTACATTACACTAACAATAAATGGCCTACACACGTATAAGAATACAATGGGGAATTGTTGACTTCTTATAATAAGTGGCAGTTCATTGTCAGATACAACTAACCGAACACTCATAAACTATACGAGTAAGTAGAAATGATTAGCAAATCAAATCATATAGCCAACGAACAACACAACAAACCACATCACTGAATCACTATAAAATTCCTTCTTTTCCTACGCGCTTATCCTATCAATAAGTTAAGGAGCTGAGTCACAACTTCATAAAACCAATCGATATATCCCATATACATACACAACAATAACAACAACGAGGTACTCGTACAAGCTACTATTATTATTACTGTTACAATAAGGACTAGACTGTAATTTATACATGATATGTATAACTTTAAGAGTTACAAACTACAACTAACAACTACAATATAATATTATGTACGCTGTTAATAAATATGTTTGATGCAAAGTGCAAAACGGACCATTTCATGTATATAAGGCGAATATTATAGCGTATCGACAACACTAAACTTCATAATTGCATGGGGTGATGAAAACTCAAAGTAAAATAACATGTACAGTATATCATATAATAAAGGGACACGGAATCATTTATTAAGTGTATCAAGGCAGTATCTCTGTCACTCTCTGTGCTTTTTGATAAATTCTAAGTTACATGATTTTCCTTTGGCTGCATGGGTGTCACCTTTCTTCTTACAACATAAATAATACATCAACTATGATCGTATAAATGATGATTTAAGCCAAGAACATCGCACAGTTTGCATGTATGCTTAAAGTTGCTGAATTCCCAATTTCTACAAATCCATTCTGTCTGTAGTCAACTCCAACTCAAAACTCAACTCATCCGTGTATATACAATTTCATGAACAGATGAACAAGTTTAAGTTACTTTCTGCGATCACATCAGTTAGAGAACTAGATTTTGAACTAAGGCAGCAGACTTGTATTTGTACTTCCTTTCCTTGCCTCTTTGCCTTCATCTTCCATAATAATTTAAAACGAAAAACACACTTTACAAACATATGTTTCACTTCCATACGTTTACAACATCCTATACTATACTTTACTTCTACATATTCAAATAGACCATGTATGCAATATGTATGCATTGCATATATCATCATTCATGCATCATTCATACGTTTTATACATAGGCACTGGCATATATTAACACAAAACAGATTCTCATCTCAATTACTTGGTTCTCCTGTCCTGATCCTGATGTGTTGTTGCTGTTCCTTCGTTCTCTTGACTTCTCTTTCGTCATCGTCATCAACATCATGTTATTCACATTCATACACTAATATACACAAAAGCCACTCTTTCTATAGCTCTAGTATGCTAATCCGTATGTGCAAACGACTATTTCTGATCCAAACGAAACCAAGTCAAGTCAGCATTCAGCATAAAGCCTTGTCTACTCCACTACTACACAACTAGTATCTCTTATTCTATATATTCTCTCATAGTGGAGTATAGAATTCAAACAATAAAACATTGCTATATATCACACATTGTAGCTTGTAACAACATCCAACATATGTGTTCCGTTTAAATACAACGAGTAAGTATACAGACAAAGTTCATGAAAAGATTACATAACTAGTCTAAATTACATTGTACACATTTGTGTAGTTGTCTGTGTACAATGTACAACTTTTATTATAGAATTTAAGTACACTAACCAACTAACTTGTATATTATAACATGCCATGCCACATTCAGAGGAGAGAAGCACAATGTCAAATCCGTTTACACTTCAGATTGACAGAGATATACAAATTCAACATCCATTTCCATATGTGTGCAGGAAGATCTACTTAAAATAAAAAGCTAACTGTCTGTCGCGTTAAATTTAATGCTAACAGAACAAACAGTCGAAACTATTTAAGATTTGACTTTGCTTTTGTGACTAACGACCAACAACGTGACTATAATGCTTCAATATATATCTGACAAAAACCTACGTGTACATCTACGTCTTATTTGCACAGGTACCAATCATTTAATAAACATGAAGGATGAATAAATTGGCCATTGAAGAAAATTGATATTCACGTTTCCACATTTGCATATAACCTAATTGGCGTAATATCTCGATCTCTAAACTCCATGTGTATTACTGCTACCCCTCCTCCTTTGACATGATATATATACATTATAAGGGAGAGTGCATTACATATTACATTACAGGCTTGCTACCTTTTATCTATACACACACAGACACGTTCTACTGATACGTACTACGTACCTACACAGAAACACTTTAATTTTATTGCACTGCACCAATATGCACGGTCGTTTTATTAAAGGTCATATCAAACATCAATAAATACTGTAAAGGTACCTACTGCACAGCATTTTTTTCTTTGCAAAATCTCATGTAAAGGAAAGGATTGTTATTGTTGTCTTTTATAATAATACACTTTGAATGAAATACTTACCACTGCCTTCCAATAGTCGCTCATAAATTATATCACTGTAAAAATAACAGTGTAAAATCATAATGGATTTAACCATTTATCAAATCTTTGCAAATTATTACCAATTTTATAGTGACCTGCATCAGACTTTTCACATTACTTATTCCCTTAGGTATACTTATTTTATTACATTGGATTATACTGGATGATTCTATTCTAAATCTAATGCAAGCAGCAATTCCCTATCAAAATATATTTCAAAACCGTCATGGTGAATCTATTATCTCTACGTGAGGTGAACTCGATATGCTAGGTCAAAAATTTGAATAGGTAGTCTCATTTGATTACACATTGGAAATATTAGTGTCTAGCAAAAGTGCCTTTCTTGTGCGTCATAGTATAGGGCATAGGGATATGGTACTCACAATCCGCAATATCACTTTTTTTGCTAAAGGACAATATTTTGGGTATATAATCTATATACAATTGTATTTGTATGTAAACTCATTCTTTCGAAGAGTTACTTGAGTTACTTCCGCTTCCACTTTTGGTAATGAATTGCTACATGAATAATTCTTCATAAATATTGATGGCAACTAATAACATGCGGCTTGTGCTATGCTGGTAGATGATACGGAATGATATGCTGACATGGTCAACCCACCAATTTACTGTTAACATACATGATGACCATGATTGTACGACATCAATCTATATGTCAGTAGTACATAAGTAACTAACATAATGATTTTACAAACAATTTTCATTAATCTAAGGTAAAAATATCCAAACATGTCAGATTAACAATAAATTAAGTCCACAATTTACATGGATTATCAGGGATACATTCAAAAATATCCAATTTCATCCAATGCAATGTTGATTGCAATGGAAACTGTAATATAAAACTATTTTTAAGTAAGATAGCCTCAGTCGACTCAATACAAAACAGTCACATATTATATGCAACTAGGTATGCACAAATATTTTATTCGCATCCACCTAATCATCATAGATGCCTAATCATTCTAATCATAAAACAAAGCATGAACAATCAATTTGATTGAAAGTGAAGTCATTGATTACGTGACGTTCTGAATGAAACTGCCAAATCAGTTCCTTTACTTTTTGTCTAATGTTTCAATTACTCTTCTCTATATTATCTAGTTTTACTTTTTACGTATACAACCTACCTATACACACTATGCAGTACTAATAAATATCTAATACGGAAAACAATCAACAGAATTAACACTTAGTATTTTGTGATCAACTGCTTATCATAAGTAATTAAATTATTGATATATTCTTTCTACCCTACAATATAAATATGTGTGTAGTGTTTTTCAATACATTCACTTGCAATTACATAAACAAATACAATGTTATAATTGCCCCACTTTAGTGCACTGCACGTATACACAAATATTTACAAATAGATAAAGTAAACATACCAACAGTTTGTAACACAATTTGAAATAAACACGTATGTAATACACATACGTAAAATGTATCTCGATAGAAGTGTTGTTCCCCAGTCCGTAAATGATAAATACTATTGATATTACCATTTCATATTACCAAATAGATACATACAAACAAAGAGAAACATCACACTCGCAACTTAGTGAGTCACATTTCATCACACATAATATTGTTGTGTATACATTTATAGGTACACTACACATATGTTGGAAAGAAAATCTACTCAAACATCAAATAGATACCCCTGTAATAAAAAAATAGTCAAACAAAATATTTGATCGATCGTATGTATTTTAATATTTTACAATCGACAATAATTGACTTTACTTACCACTTATATGAATACGCAAAAACAACATGCCAATAGGAACCTGCTATTCTCTCACACACATTATATTCAATGTAGAGTATTAAAAATCTACGATATCAAGTAGAAGACTAAACCTGTTCAATCTGCTGGAAAATTACAGAGAAGGTGTATAATATAGTGAAATTAGGTCATGGTTCTCCATGAACGGCTTTCTCAGCTTTTCATCAAACAATGGTGGTAGTATTTCACAATGAATGTGTTATTTCACACTTACAATGAGCTAGTTTTTGGAGTGGATGCGGGTAAACAAACTCTAATGCATAAAACTCAATTATGTATTGTTACTTTATCCTTAAGTACAAACGTCAATCGCCCAATAAAATAAAATCCAGAATATTTTATGTTATTAGTAAAAAATATATACATAGATACGGTAGGACGATGCGAAATAGCTACGCATTTTAAATTGCCTTGCTTGCTCAATTTGTCAATTAGAAACATGTTTAACTCCTAAAGTAAACTGAACAAAACAAGGCTACGTACATTATGTAATGCTTTGTGAATCTTAAACACAATCGCTAGCCAAAGACCTTGACTGCTGCCAATGCACATGAAATATGTGGATTGTGTGACGTGGTGCTAAAAAAGTAACATGGCTTAAACACTCAGTTAATTTTATTTTTACTTCGTCTCATGCCCACATTCTTACTTTTGTCTTACACTTTACACTATTATTACTTTTGTTCTACATATCCCGTACCTACTTTATAATAAGTGTAGGGTATAGAACAGAGTACCTATGTATACACATTTGGTGCTTTACAGTGTAAATGTTACACTAGAGCAAAGAGCAGATGGGTCTACGACGGAGTTATAGCATAAGCCAAAAACTTTAGAACCAATTTAAATAGAATTGTATAGAATTGGTATGATCCGGTTCAACATCATTTTGTCGCATGATGACATTATTCTCGACTCAATCCTATTCACCAATATCAGCCAAACCACCAATCTTACGGCATTAGCACTACTTGTAAAAATATTTCACTGTTTGACAAGAAAAAAATCTGTCACACATGGCAGGGCGATGTTCCTGTATTCTGTATCGTTCGATGTATCAAGAAGAAAATTGGCTATCTAATTTTATTGCTCGCATGACGCTACTACACATACTACTACTACCAGATCAACCTTATACAGAGCTATGGCACACAAAATAGGAGCTGACTCAATCTTTATAGCTTCTTTTCAAAAAATATTACTACATCGACCTCAAACCATTGGATCAATACTAGAATGTCATTTCCTTCTTTCAACCAATGCAAAGGTGAGAGTATATCTTCAAAGTGCCTCTAAATTCAGCAATTCAAACACGTACTTCTTTCAATCAACTGGTTCTGGCTAATATGAAACGCTCCTATCATAGTAAGTTTTGTTTCAGTATACTGAACGTATTCTTTCATGTATGTACATACAAGACATATGTTCATTAAATAAATGATCATATAAGTAGCTCAGTGATAGAATACTAGAAGTTAAATACCAGTTACAGTACGCTTATAAAATACTTCAAGCTTAAGAGAGAGTGATATCTTAATCGATATTACCAAATCCCCTGACGTGGGTCGTTTTACACCATTTCTGTCTATCAAATCGTATCACCATTAAATTCCTTTACGTGAAATGGCCATCATAGAAGTGTGAAAACTCAAATCCATTGGTCACTAACGTGTTTAGTTGGGGTAGTGTACACTAATATAGTTTTTTCAATTACTAAACGAGACTAAGAGTATAGAACGAATATTTGTTGAGCACCACATTGAGGAAGTTGTAAACATTAGTACAGATAGTAGAGGTAGTTTAAAGATAGTGAGAAAGCACGATCCAATAGTAGTAATAGCGTAATAGTATGAAAAGATTTAATGTATTTTCTATATTTATGGCCACTTGATGTTAGCTGTCTTTAATTTCACTAAACTGCATACTTAAATCTTGCATTAAGTAAATCAAAATAAGTGTTAACTACTATCAAGCATCTAGTAGTTTGGTAGCCTATAACATAAATCTGTTTTACTGTATTAGGTACATGGCAAAAACAAACTAACATTGGTGTGTTTTCATTAATTTAGACAGTAAAAAATCCGACCTAGCTGTAACCGACCTCGCTATACCCGTAACTGTGCACTTCATGCATAAACCTGAATTTTTTAGGAACATGAGCATCTTTATAATGTGCAATCGATCAGAGAAACGTGAGTTCCTATGAAGTCATTTGCCCTCCTTCTTCTAACTCCGAATCAAATAAAACTTTAAGCCTATAAGAGGTAGGTAAAGAACTGCATTATGTAAAGGTGACTTTTTTTCCCTTTCCTTGTTAGTGAAAGTGGTCCCTATAGGTAGGTCACAATATACGATCAACTTTAATGCAAAAATCAAAACAATTGTTTGCCATATTACTATAAATAATAAATGAATCTTGCAAGCTAAAAAGTAAATTCACCGACATTTTTACGTAAAACAATGCGAAATGCAATGCACTAACTGCATAAAACATGTAGGAGAACTACCTTATAAAATACTTATTCTTCGACACTTGAAATTCGACACAAAAAGTAATAGTTTCAATATTAAGAAGGCGCATCGGAATTAAAGGTAAAAGTGACATTTTGTTACCTTTGAGGAGTGGGAGTGACTTCAGCTCTCGATTTTTCGACACGTTGAACCGTGAAGAGCTCTGTCGCTTATCTTTCTTCAAATACGGAGGTCCGGAATATTTTAATTTATTGATGGGAGTCGGAGGCGGAGCTTTATTTGAGACATCCTCATTATTATTCTTATTATTTCCACCCTGCACATATGAACATGAATTAATTTTCACTTTTACAACATCAAAACACACACTCATTCCATCTTCTACATATATACTACATCATTCTTTACTCATGAATTTCAACACGCTAATTAAACAACACATCAATCAATCCAAAAACGCTTTTACTCTTCTATTTAAACTAACTAGGTAGGTACCAATTCGGTCCACTCAAAATACTATGGACTTAACAATTAACATACAGTAACATAAAAATCAAATTAAAGGTAACATAATAATAATCATAATACGCATGTCGCATACAGTTAATAAAATAGGTAATTGTTAATAAAAATTGACATTCTCATTCAACACATTCATGTGAGAAAAGAAAAATGCAACCAGTTTTACTTTACTCGTACAAACATCTAACAAACTAATCTACTAACAAACGACATAAATTTCCTACCTTTTACTACCTACAAATTTACACCATCATTATGTATATACTAACCACAACCAATAACTACAGGAATGAAATCTACAATTTAATTGCCTTTTAGCTACTACTTCCATATTGGGGACATTAAACAAATTGCTAATACTAAAGCGGGGTTATTTTCGTTAGGCACTTATGTACTTTAATCTCATTATTTGCTTATTGTTCTCCAAAAGGTAAATTCCATTTTCCATTTAGTTCTCTGTTATCGTCAACTCTTTGAGGATTGTTCTATTTTCTATTCTGCAAATGAATATAACAAAGTAATAACAGCTAAACAAGTAAAAGGCGCAATCAAGAATGAACATCTCGCAACCGCAATAGAATTTATTACGCGAACTGTTCTATAATTGATATAAATACAGAAATATCTGTCAGTCAGTCTCTTTGTATTATTCCAATTATTACAGTATTGGTATTAGCACTACTGCTAGAAAATCCTTGTGACACTGGCTAAGCAACTCCTACGTACAAATAGAACACACCGACGACAAAACTTAAATAACACGATCAAACTCAATGCACAATGAACTAATAAAGGCAGAGCAGAAGAGATAATAGCAATACACAGCTCTTTATACGCTATACAACATTGTAATAAATGGCAGAACTTGTAGTAGTTTCCAAAACTCACATAGATCTACCACTACTACTGTGGTGATTTGACTGATTACAAAACCACTAACACAGTGAATTACATTCTATTCAGCTATTCCGTGAGATTACTTTCCTTGCTTGCTTTATTGCCCCACTATAAAAACTATCTCTATTGAACCCAACATCCAACAAGCAATGACAATAAATGATGAACTGGTCAGCAATAGTGCTAGGTATACTAAATAAATAGGTATAACGGTTAATCTAGTACTACGACTACGACTACGACTGTACTGGCTGACAGAACAACTGGGTTCTGCTGCAAACAACTTTATTCAGTTCATCAAATTCAGTCGAGTTTTATATACAAAGCAACGTAAATAGTATTCTGTTCATTGGAGAAAAATGGAGACTTGCACTACAAAAAAGACTGCGAGTGAGCATGGAAAAGTTTGCTTGCCATACATTTGCAAATTTTGCAATTGGCTTGACATGCATTGGCTGACTACCTTTGGGATGTGCTCCTCTGGTTTGCTTTACAACTTTGCTTACGTACATATAACATATACATACCTACCTAGAACTACTTACTTAGTTACTTGTAGGTTTCTATGTAAATAATCTCTGTGCAGATTCGAGCATTTCGTGTTTCATCTCACTTTCTTTTGAATTCATTCTCTATTCTATGGTCTATTCATCCGCCAAGTCAGTCGGTCATGTCAACTCAACATATGAGTCTGTTAGGCTTATTACAAAAATGAAAAGCTACTTTATGCATATCTTACTTTACTCATACAACACCACAACATATCTAAAGCTTGCCATGATTTTGCAGTCAAGTTTTAGGAATAGCTACTAGTTATATTTAATACAAGGAGAACAGAGAAAGCCATACTGTGATTCGTCTCGCAATAACTGCAAAATTCAACTTTACCTCTATACCTACCTAGTAAGACTTTCAATCAGATCTGGATTTCATAACGGATTAGTCATGATCCTCTCGTCCATACACAAAATTCATGCCCAGTGTCATTCAGTCTCCTAGTTCTATGCATCCTTAAGTCCGTAATGGACAAAGAGGAATACTGTAAGACTATAATACTATTACCTTTCCTCACTCACAAAAGCACATTATTAAACTCAATTTCACTTTCACTATACATTTTCTGATACTCATAGTTGTAACATGACACTGTCCATACGTGCATTACTAACTAGACATTTCCATTCAATTTAAGCTAGGCAGATTAGACCTACTTGCTCTACTAGCTCACTTTCAATTTACAATTTTATTTTTCATACGAATTGAAAATCCACTGCTAAGCTACTGTATACATATAAGTTGCAAAGCGTGTGATGTGTATATCTGCATAATGTTACTTTACTTACTTTGTTACTTTACTATTTCTATTCAGATTGCTTTCTCGGTGCTTATTACTACAGCCACAAAATATCAGAGTGAAAAGCAAACTTTCTCCAATTTCTATTCATTTCTTTTTATTTCCATGATGTTCTATTATTGCATTGGCGGTTACACATTCGACATTCAATGTTTAAGGGTGTCACATAGTGTAGTAATGACAGTCATGTCATTTTAGTATAATAACGAAGGCACCCTTTACATAAACCGAACATATATTTCCACTTTTACTTACTCTACAAACACGACTTGATACTCTATCTGTATATAGGCATGTTAGAATTTTGAAATGCTTTTAACATTCATTCTATCCTGCCATTCATTCACCATATTAAATTTCGTTGTACAGTTGACAAATATATATTCCTGTAAAGCATTCAGTTTGTTTCTGACATGACAAGCTAATGTAAACTTCGTAACGGAGAAAGGAGTTGTGAAGTAGGGAGAAATGAGAAAACTAGCCACGTTACTACGTAGCATCAGATAATAAGAAACTTTTGGCTTCTACACCCCTGAACTGAACAGTCTTCTTCTAACTATCCTTACCACCGCCATTCCCATGATTTACCTAAAATGGGCTAACAGATGCTACCTAGCATCGTATCTCTCAACTTTCCCTTCCATGATACTTTTACACGGTATATTCATTGCATACTAAAATGGAACAGATATTACACTATAGTACACCACTGCTAGAAAGAACTATATCTTCAATTCCCACTTACTCCTACAATAGTATACAATCTTAAGTTTCCTCACTTAGACATAGTGGAAGCTATATTTTATGTTGTTACGGTGCTATTATACTTGACTTAAAGTGAAATAGCATGAACATGCTTTCACAAGTGTTTAAATTGGATGCTGAGACAGTTGGTTGAGTTCCTGAGTGGCTCACCTAATTGTAAGATTGAAAGTGCCCAGCCCACGTGCTTTTGGGTGAAAATAATTTTAATGCTTAGTTTTCACTATGTATTTACAAGTTACTAATTTACCGATACAATAAATGTCTTTCATTCGAACATTTGGCAAAATATGAAGGTTGGGCATAGTACACGTAATTCAATTTAAGTCTTTAGATGTGATAGTGTGTCTGCTCAATATTAGATTTAAACTCATAATAGGTAATATACAGGCACTTCAACTTCACAGCACTGAAATATCAAACTGCTTCAAGTTCCCTTTTCCTTTCATCACCTAGAAAGAACTTCACCACATAAACAGTGTCGAATAGACTCGTGCGTTGACTGAACACTACCACCAAATGGAAATAACTACACTGATCATATTATTGAGCGTGGTAAAACATCCTGCCTGGTTATATGACTACCTAGTAGGTGTAGAATGAGATGACTAGGTATCAATATATTAAATCTACGATCTATATAGGTAGCTCTATGTTCCAAGCAACGTCAACGTAATCACATCCATAATTTACAGTCGAATGACCGCCTTGAATTTAAAGTCGACTTTATACTTTCTGCCAATTCCTTTGGCAGACTCAAAACTAATTTGTGAACTAAATCAAATTGAACTCTTAGATGGAAATTCAGTTATCTTACTTCCTATACGTCATTCCATTCCATTCCACACACAAAGATGGAAATGAACCAAAACCATGTAAATTTAATGGCAGCTATTGAAGGCAAATTTGCCTACAGTAACTAAGTCACTTCCTATACATAAAATGTATCTACTACAAACGAACTTAAACATTCTCTCCTTTTGCTCTGCCTTTCATCATGTATTCTTTTTTACAGGATACTTCTCCTTCTACACATCCTAATTTAATTCCAACTACATACAACCCTAATACTTCTCGTTTATTGAATGAGCATTCTTTTATCGTGTAGATGGCTGTGACAAATTCTGTCAAACGTAATAAAACATTGCCAATAATTAAAAGAAGATTACACTCGTTAAAGACTTTATGACGATAACATAAACAAATCGTAAAACCAAGGAGCGGTGATAAAAATAAAGTCAATTAAACACTTGTGTATACACTATACACAGTAACAGCAAAGAAAAATGGGAAAATAATAAAGTATTGTCTTCATTTTTTTTAGCTTACACTTGCAATGCAGCGTGCTACTATCCAATTCAATTGAACGTTCAACACACATAATAAAAAACTCGTAAACACACAAAGAACATTTTAATCAATCTACCTCTGCTCTGACATTGTGAAGGTGACTCTCAATGCAACTTCGACGTTTATTCCCTTACTTTACTACACACACACTACATGGCGAAGCTAAAGCTTGCAGTATTATGTAGTTTGAGAGAGATAATTAAACAAAAGATATATATGCGTAGAACAACAGAACCGAGCAATACGAAATTTGTATAAACATTAGAGAATGATAGAGCGAAACCTATTTTTAAAGTGCTTAGAGGCTTCTGTAAAGCATAAAAAGTGTATAGAACTGTGTACATCAACAATTAGAATTACATATAGCTGCTTGCAAACTGCAATGCACATAAATGATCCATTAAAGCGAATCCAACGCATGTATGTATACTGCCTTAGACTAATTGTAAGTAAGCTGACCTGCTATTACCGTAATCTTAGTAATTGTTACGACCTTGTGCTAGAGTAAATATTTTGTTAGCTGAATACCCCTCGCTGGGCTTGTTGGATACAATGTACATTAGAGAAGGACCAATATAAAACACGATACCTATTGCCTATGCATTGTATCAGCACAATATTGTAAGTGACTCACCTAACTTAAACAAGCTAAACGGAAACAAAGGATTAATATTATCCTGTGCAGCACATAGTTAAGCCCTCATTTGAATAAAATTCCTATTACTCACTCTAGAATTCTCTACAAAGTAGTCTATTATTATAGAAGCTAGACCTGTATTGAAAAAATCATTCACGCATTTATGTAAAAACAATGAAAATGTGGAAAACCAGCTCTAAAGAGCTTTACTTTGTCCACTTACACAGTCATCTTTTCCATTTTCGTTTTCAGCCTCCATCTTTTTGTAACGTGCAATGCAATGTTAGTGATCTTGTGATCTGATTTTGATTTCTATAATAACTCTTGGTACATCATACACTTAAAATAGCAAAAGCGCTTGCAATTACATTTGCAGTAGTAGCTATTGCTATATATATAAACAACGACAACTACCGATATAAGATAGAATCTCCAGATAAATGGATAAAACTATTAAGGGATTATTTTGTCACAGAGGAAATACATTCACAGGTACAGCATTCAACATTCAATCCAATCCAATTATTTTATCACTACCAATACTAAATTCAATTGCTTTCACTACGGAAATCCGTTTTCGGATAACTTATCCTTATCACTGTTACATGAGAACATGGTTGGATAATTACATTACATACACAGGCACTGCGAAGACAACATCAAAGGAGAATATTTACTTATATACAGTAACTATCAAAGTGGGTTGACATCCAATCTAATCCAACCAACTATATTACATACGCGTGTGTGGGGGTACGGGACGTAATATACATTGCACATAAATCACAACATTGCACAACAGTCAGTCAGCAAGTCACTATATATAAGCTTTAACATACACTAACCCATAACCCAATTATCAACACATTATATATAAACCTCACTGAGTCAAGTTTTAGTAGCAGTTTACTTTAGAAGAGACCAAAGTTTACAGTCAGTGGGGACTACATCCGAGAAACAAAACTCAAATACACTGAGAAGGTATGTAGGGTATAAAACACAAACACAATAACACTAACACTGCTCACTGCATAAAACTAGTAAAGTATAATGCACTGGTTTACTGAATGAATACCAGTCAGTGCTACAACGATCGCTAACGTAGATTATAAGAAAAGAAGTACACTATAATTAGCTAACGTGACGTCATGTCAGTCGGAATCAAATTCGATATTTTCATGTATACGAATATCACAGCAGCGTGTAAGAAGGAACAGGAGAATAATAAATAGTACAGTAGAACAGTTACAAGTTTTTGCAAGGTAAGGTTTAAGTTTAAGGTACAGTACAGTGTCTAACAATTCCATTCAACAACAACAACGCTTTTAGCTTTACAAATGCTATGACATGTTTTACTTTTATACTAATGCTTCTCTTTCTTTCGCACAATAGCTGACTCAAACTCTAAAAATTTCGTGTATAGAGTTTTAAGCATAGTAACAGTTTTAGCTTATTACATTACGTAGTCAAATGTCAAGAAATCATTCATTCTAATATACTAATCAAATGAGCATTCAGTCAGGTAGTGGAAGTGGAGCACTTATTGTTAGTTCTTAGTTAGTAGTAAGATATACAACAACAACGACAAGGGTGCAACATCCATATAGATTCTTTTCAGCAGAATGGGTGACAAAAAGGGTTCAAACTTCCTAGTGGTAGGTATAATAATACTAATGTATTATACTTACTAATACATCGAAATCAATATCAATTACAATCAACTAAGTAAATGGGTAGGTATTTAACTACTATGTTTGCAGTAAGGGGCGGTATAATAACTAATAACACTCGACACAAATACAACAGATGATTATAACGACGATTTTCTACCCAGTAAAAATAACCTGTGATGATTGGTTCTTATTGATTGGTTGGTTGTCTTCTTCACTTCACTTCCGTATGTTAAAGCAGTTAGCAAATGCAGCAATGTTAACGAGAATCCGACTAGATTTCACTGAATCTTCGTCGCCAATAATACAATTCACAGACACTGCATAAACAGAATTATTAGCACAATCGTATTTCACTCAGCACCATTAAATACAACAATAGTACATAAAATGCGATAGCAATGCTATATAGTACAATTAATTAAGTACGAACGAGCTACAAATGTTTTCCACGCTAATTAAAAGGAGTCTATATAGGTAGATTGAAAGTCGATTGAAATCCAAACCACCAAACTGAACCAAGCTAAATTGCCTTTTGTATAATGCTAATGGAGTTCACCATGAATTCATGTCCCCAAAGTCAAAGTCTAGTACAGTAGTATTATTACTCAAATTCACCTTCTTTGAAAAGTAATAGAAATAGAAACACTCTGCTTATATTACGTGTATATAAACCCCAACAAGAAAATCACATTAATTCACCACATACAATGCAAAAGTATACTGAAGTGAATTAAGGAAAGGCAACGACAAGAACAAGATACAGACACAATAAAATTCAATCTCTCTGTCAATGTAATTATAGTGTCTTTAGCTTGTTTCTCATAGAAAACGTCTTTTCAATTATACTTGAAAATAATGTATGTTTAATGAAATCTTTCTATTAATGT
The DNA here is from genome assembly GCA_034694085.1 of Pogonognathellus longicornis. Classification (NCBI taxonomy): domain Eukaryota; kingdom Metazoa; phylum Arthropoda; class Collembola; order Entomobryomorpha; family Tomoceridae; genus Pogonognathellus; species Pogonognathellus longicornis. The sequence continues at coordinate 63,037 of JAQFYB010000264.1, forward strand.
GTCGTGTATTTTTCTCAAGTCTTGTAGTAGGAGAGTACCTTATCCATCATAAATGAGAATGAGTCACTCTATACTACTAATGCAATGTCCCACTTTTATGTTTGTAAGACAAACACTCGTACAACTCCCATTGGTTTGATCCTTCACAATAATAATTTAACAAGACACTGAGAGCCGACGACGCGACAGAAGAAGATAATATGTATACATCGACGTTTGTACGTACGTGTATCTGTATGTGTATGTAGAAAAGCTGTTATTCAAACTAAACCATCTGCGAAACACAAAATTCAACAGATTACTAACTCTGTATCTCTGGCAAGTGTAACATGTCTTTCAAAGTTCACTCTCTTATCCACCGATACATTTGCGTAAGTACTTTTGGCTATAGCGTACATACAGCTTTTCGTATATTGTCATGTGTAAAAAGAACAGTTTAACTTTGTGTTACTGAGCTAAGCAAAGGCAATAGAACCAATTCATTAAAACATAAACACTCGATGCTATTGAATCCGCTCAGACAACAGCAACCACAACAACCACATAACACTACAAGTTCTGTACAAACTGAATGCAACGGGTACAGAGCAGACCTTCCTTTTAGTTGATTAACAAGAACGGGAGTCAATTGAATTTCTGGAATGAATAAACGGAATGGAATCGGTCGTAGCAATTCTATATGATAATATTACTGCACGTATCTATAAAACAGTTTTAGTAGTCATACCACACTATTACTAAAGTACTTGTACCTATCAACAATCTATATAGGCCGAGTATTTGTATGCATGAATCTATATACACGTTTTTTTAAGTAGTGTAGTTGGAACTGAGAAGGTGTCTACAGACAAGACACTAGAATACATAAAAGAAAAGGAAGTAAAAAATAAGAAAATCCTTTTCGTTTGTCTTGTTTGACGGTATGTTGTGTTTTGGTTTTAGCGGAATAGCTAACGTGTGTATAGACAGACAAGACAGATGTGATGCAATAATACAACTCAAACACTTCCAACCAACACTACAAACAGCACTGTGTCGTTGTGCGTTCCGTATTACTATACATAGCACACCAGACAGCACACAAATACTATTTGCTTGTGACTCAGATGTATAATCGGAACTACTCGCACAAAACACAAAAATACTGACTGAAGGAGTAGGAGTGAGAGAACCGAACCAATAGACAATACAGAAAGTCACGACCGCACACTTTCACGGCAGGTATTATAGAGAAAGTGGGAAAAAGAGCACTGACTGGTTTGGTTCGGCTTGCACTGGAACTTTTCTGGACACAGCTGTGTTCTCACTGCGCCGTTTCCTTTTCACTTCCTTCGGTTAGAGTCGTCTGCTTTTCCCTGGCTTGTCTAAACTCAAATGACTCGAGCCACGGCAATCCTAACGTGTGGTTGAGTAGACTTTTAGACAAGAGAGAGACCAAACCAAGCCACACCAAAACTGAGAGAGGAACATGAACTAACTTTACACTGAACACTTGAAATGCGAAACTACTAATTAAATGCATCCTAGAAATATATACCGTAAGATACACACGCTAATATTATAATTTCACCCATATCCATTGCACCAGTCTACCATTTAATTTATATAACCAGCAGCCGTAGCGGTATTTTCAGTATACGTAGGTATCTATAAAACTACTAACAAACAACTAACTTGTAAATACATACAAGCACCATACCAGTCAACCCGTGCATAGACAGAGAGAGATATATAGAAAACTACGGGTAGACTAGACTACTACAACAGGCTTGGAGAAGACGTACTCTCTTTATAATAGACAAGCGCAGAACTGGCTATCTGAAATCATGTATGATAGTATGTGCATCTGATAG